>CATOUQ010000044.1:0-42695 GCA_951828415.1 Anomoia purmunda
GACCACTTGGCGTATTGGCGTCGGTTTCGCGCGCGATCCGTTTGCATATGCATGTTCTTTGCATATACATATATATGTACGTGTGCGTATGTTAATGTGGTAGGGTATGTAGGTATGTAGGTTTGGGGCGGCCCGGGCGATGTGCTATAGCTATATATATGTGGTAGGGGACGTAGGTTTTGCCCCAGACCACTTGGCGTATTGGCGTCGGTTTCGCGCGCGATCCGTTTGCATATGCATGTTCTTTGCATATACATATATATGTACGTGTGCGTATGTTAATGTGGTAGGGTATGTAGGTATGTAGGTTTGGGGCGGCCCGGGCGATGTGCTATAGCTATATATATGTGGTAGGGGACGTAGGTTTTGCCCCAGACCACTTGGCGTATTGGCGTCGGTTTCGCGCGCGATCCGTTTGCATATGCATGTTCTTTGCATATACATATATATGTACGTGTGCGTATGTTAATGTGGTAGGGTATGTAGGTATGTAGGTTTGGGGCGGCCCGGGCGATGTGCTATAGCTATATATATGTGGTAGGGGACGTAGGTTTTGCCCCAGACCACTTGGCGTATTGGCGTCGGTTTCGCGCGCGATCCGTTTGCATATGCATGTTCTTTGCATATACATATATATGTACGTGTGCGTATGTTAATGTGGTAGGGTATGTAGGTATGTAGGTTTGGGGCGGCCCGGGCGATGTGCTATAGCTATATATATGTGGTAGGGGACGTAGGTTTTGCCCCAGACCACTTGGCGTATTGGCGTCGGTTTCGCGCGCGATCCGTTTGCATATGCATGTTCTTTGCATATACATATATATGTACGTGTGCGTATGTTAATGTGGTAGGGTATGTAGGTATGTAGGTTTGGGGCGGCCCGGGCGATGTGCTATAGCTATATATATGTGGTAGGGGACGTAGGTTTTGCCCCAGACCACTTGGCGTATTGGCGTCGGTTTCGCGCGCGATCCGTTTGCATATGCATGTTCTTTGCATATACATATATATGTACGTGTGCGTATGTTAATGTGGTAGGGTATGTAGGTATGTAGGTTTGGGGCGGCCCGGGCGATGTGCTATAGCTATATATATGTGGTAGGGGACGTAGGTTTTGCCCCAGACCACTTGGCGTATTGGCGTCGGTTTCGCGCGCGATCCGTTTGCATATGCATGTTCTTTGCATATACATATATATGTACGTGTGCGTATGTTAATGTGGTAGGGTATGTAGGTATGTAGGTTTGGGGCGGCCCGGGCGATGTGCTATAGCTATATATATGTGGTAGGGGACGTAGGTTTTGCCCCAGACCACTTGGCGTATTGGCGTCGGTTTCGCGCGCGATCCGTTTGCATATGCATGTTCTTTGCATATACATATATATGTACGTGTGCGTATGTTAATGTGGTAGGGTATGTAGGTATGTAGGTTTGGGGCGGCCCGGGCGATGTGCTATAGCTATATATATGTGGTAGGGGACGTAGGTTTTGCCCCAGACCACTTGGCGTATTGGCGTCGGTTTCGCGCGCGATCCGTTTGCATATGCATGTTCTTTGCATATACATATATATGTACGTGTGCGTATGTTAATGTGGTAGGGTATGTAGGTATGTAGGTTTGGGGCGGCCCGGGCGATGTGCTATAGCTATATATATGTGGTAGGGGACGTAGGTTTTGCCCCAGACCACTTGGCGTATTGGCGTCGGTTTCGCGCGCGATCCGTTTGCATATGCATGTTCTTTGCATATACATATATATGTACGTGTGCGTATGTTAATGTGGTAGGGTATGTAGGTATGTAGGTTTGGGGCGGCCCGGGCGATGTGCTATAGCTATATATATGTGGTAGGGGACGTAGGTTTTGCCCCAGACCACTTGGCGTATTGGCGTCGGTTTCGCGCGCGATCCGTTTGCATATGCATGTTCTTTGCATATACATATATATGTACGTGTGCGTATGTTAATGTGGTAGGGTATGTAGGTATGTAGGTTTGGGGCGGCCCGGGCGATGTGCTATAGCTATATATATGTGGTAGGGGACGTAGGTTTTGCCCCAGACCACTTGGCGTATTGGCGTCGGTTTCGCGCGCGATCCGTTTGCATATGCATGTTCTTTGCATATACATATATATGTACGTGTGCGTATGTTAATGTGGTAGGGTATGTAGGTATGTAGGTTTGGGGCGGCCCGGGCGATGTGCTATAGCTATATATATGTGGTAGGGGACGTAGGTTTTGCCCCAGACCACTTGGCGTATTGGCGTCGGTTTCGCGCGCGATCCGTTTGCATATGCATGTTCTTTGCATATACATATATATGTACGTGTGCGTATGTTAATGTGGTAGGGTATGTAGGTATGTAGGTTTGGGGCGGCCCGGGCGATGTGCTATAGCTATATATATGTGGTAGGGGACGTAGGTTTTGCCCCAGACCACTTGGCGTATTGGCGTCGGTTTCGCGCGCGATCCGTTTGCATATGCATGTTCTTTGCATATACATATATATGTACGTGTGCGTATGTTAATGTGGTAGGGTATGTAGGTATGTAGGTTTGGGGCGGCCCGGGCGATGTGCTATAGCTATATATATGTGGTAGGGGACGTAGGTTTTGCCCCAGACCACTTGGCGTATTGGCGTCGGTTTCGCGCGCGATCCGTTTGCATATGCATGTTCTTTGCATATACATATATATGTACGTGTGCGTATGTTAATGTGGTAGGGTATGTAGGTATGTAGGTTTGGGGCGGCCCGGGCGATGTGCTATAGCTATATATATGTGGTAGGGGACGTAGGTTTTGCCCCAGACCACTTGGCGTATTGGCGTCGGTTTCGCGCGCGATCCGTTTGCATATGCATGTTCTTTGCATATACATATATATGTACGTGTGCGTATGTTAATGTGGTAGGGTATGTAGGTATGTAGGTTTGGGGCGGCCCGGGCGATGTGCTATAGCTATATATATGTGGTAGGGGACGTAGGTTTTGCCCCAGACCACTTGGCGTATTGGCGTCGGTTTCGCGCGCGATCCGTTTGCATATGCATGTTCTTTGCATATACATATATATGTACGTGTGCGTATGTTAATGTGGTAGGGTATGTAGGTATGTAGGTTTGGGGCGGCCCGGGCGATGTGCTATAGCTATATATATGTGGTAGGGGACGTAGGTTTTGCCCCAGACCACTTGGCGTATTGGCGTCGGTTTCGCGCGCGATCCGTTTGCATATGCATGTTCTTTGCATATACATATGTATATATGTACGTGTGCGTATGTTAATGTGGTAGGGTATGTAGGTATGTAGGTTTGGGGCGGCCCGGGCGATGTGCTATAGCTATATATATGTGGTAGGGGACGTAGGTTTTGCCCCAGACCACTTGGCGTATTGGCGTCGGTTTCGCGCGCGATCCGTTTGCATATGCATGTTCTTTGCATATACATATATATGTACGTGTGCGTATGTTAATGTGGTAGGGTATGTAGGTATGTAGGTTTGGGGCGGCCCGGGCGATGTGCTATAGCTATATATATGTGGTAGGGGACGTAGGTTTTGCCCCAGACCGGCGTATTGGCGTCGGTTTCGCGCGCGATCCGTTTGCATATGCATGTTCTTTGCATATACATATATATGTACGTGTGCGTATGTTAATGTGGTAGGGTATGTAGGTATGTAGGTTTGGGGCGGCCCGGGCGATGTGCTATAGCTATATATATGTGGTAGGGGACGTAGGTTTTGCCCCAGACCACTTGGCGTATTGGCGTCGGTTTCGCGCGCGATCCGTTTGCATATGCATGTTCTTTGCATATACATATATATGTACGTGTGCGTATGTTAATGTGGTAGGGTATGTAGGTATGTAGGTTTGGGGCGGCCCGGGCGATGTGCTATAGCTATATATATGTGGTAGGGGACGTAGGTTTTGCCCCAGACCACTTGGCGTATTGGCGTCGGTTTCGCGCGCGATCCGTTTGCATATGCATGTTCTTTGCATATACATATATATGTACGTGTGCGTATGTTAATGTGGTAGGGTATGTAGGTATGTAGGTTTGGGGCGGCCCGGGCGATGTGCTATAGCTATATATATGTGGTAGGGGACGTAGGTTTTGCCCCAGACCACTTGGCGTATTGGCGTCGGTTTCGCGCGCGATCCGTTTGCATATGCATGTTCTTTGCATATACATATATATGTACGTGTGCGTATGTTAATGTGGTAGGGTATGTAGGTATGTAGGTTTGGGGCGGCCCGGGCGATGTGCTATAGCTATATATATGTGGTAGGGGACGTAGGTTTTGCCCCAGACCACTTGGCGTATTGGCGTCGGTTTCGCGCGCGATCCGTTTGCATATGCATGTTCTTTGCATATACATATATATGTACGTGTGCGTATGTTAATGTGGTAGGGTATGTAGGTATGTAGGTTTGGGGCGGCCCGGGCGATGTGCTATAGCTATATATATGTGGTAGGGGACGTAGGTTTTGCCCCAGACCACTTGGCGTATTGGCGTCGGTTTCGCGCGCGATCCGTTTGCATATGCATGTTCTTTGCATATACATATATATGTACGTGTGCGTATGTTAATGTGGTAGGGTATGTAGGTATGTAGGTTTGGGGCGGCCCGGGCGATGTGCTATAGCTATATATATGTGGTAGGGGACGTAGGTTTTGCCCCAGACCACTTGGCGTATTGGCGTCGGTTTCGCGCGCGATCCGTTTGCATATGCATGTTCTTTGCATATACATATATATGTACGTGTGCGTATGTTAATGTGGTAGGGTATGTAGGTATGTAGGTTTGGGGCGGCCCGGGCGATGTGCTATAGCTATATATATGTGGTAGGGGACGTAGGTTTTGCCCCAGACCACTTGGCGTATTGGCGTCGGTTTCGCGCGCGATCCGTTTGCATATGCATGTTCTTTGCATATACATATATATGTACGTGTGCGTATGTTAATGTGGTAGGGTATGTAGGTATGTAGGTTTGGGGCGGCCCGGGCGATGTGCTATAGCTATATATATGTGGTAGGGGACGTAGGTTTTGCCCCAGACCACTTGGCGTATTGGCGTCGGTTTCGCGCGCGATCCGTTTGCATATGCATGTTCTTTGCATATACATATATATGTACGTGTGCGTATGTTAATGTGGTAGGGTATGTAGGTATGTAGGTTTGGGGCGGCCCGGGCGATGTGCTATAGCTATATATATGTGGTAGGGGACGTAGGTTTTGCCCCAGACCACTTGGCGTATTGGCGTCGGTTTCGCGCGCGATCCGTTTGCATATGCATGTTCTTTGCATATACATATATATGTACGTGTGCGTATGTTAATGTGGTAGGGTATGTAGGTATGTAGGTTTGGGGCGGCCCGGGCGATGTGCTATAGCTATATATATGTGGTAGGGGACGTAGGTTTTGCCCCAGACCACTTGGCGTATTGGCGTCGGTTTCGCGCGCGATCCGTTTGCATATGCATGTTCTTTGCATATACATATATATGTACGTGTGCGTATGTTAATGTGGTAGGGTATGTAGGTATGTAGGTTTGGGGCGGCCCGGGCGATGTGCTATAGCTATATATATGTGGTAGGGGACGTAGGTTTTGCCCCAGACCACTTGGCGTATTGGCGTCGGTTTCGCGCGCGATCCGTTTGCATATGCATGTTCTTTGCATATACATATATATGTACGTGTGCGTATGTTAATGTGGTAGGGTATGTAGGTATGTAGGTTTGGGGCGGCCCGGGCGATGTGCTATAGCTATATATATGTGGTAGGGGACGTAGGTTTTGCCCCAGACCACTTGGCGTATTGGCGTCGGTTTCGCGCGCGATCCGTTTGCATATGCATGTTCTTTGCATATACATATATATGTACGTGTGCGTATGTTAATGTGGTAGGGTATGTAGGTATGTAGGTTTGGGGCGGCCCGGGCGATGTGCTATAGCTATATATATGTGGTAGGGGACGTAGGTTTTGCCCCAGACCACTTGGCGTATTGGCGTCGGTTTCGCGCGCGATCCGTTTGCATATGCATGTTCTTTGCATATACATATATATGTACGTGTGCGTATGTTAATGTGGTAGGGTATGTAGGTATGTAGGTTTGGGGCGGCCCGGGCGATGTGCTATAGCTATATATATGTGGTAGGGGACGTAGGTTTTGCCCCAGACCACTTGGCGTATTGGCGTCGGTTTCGCGCGCGATCCGTTTGCATATGCATGTTCTTTGCATATACATATATATGTACGTGTGCGTATGTTAATGTGGTAGGGTATGTAGGTATGTAGGTTTGGGGCGGCCCGGGCGATGTGCTATAGCTATATATATGTGGTAGGGGACGTAGGTTTTGCCCCAGACCACTTGGCGTATTGGCGTCGGTTTCGCGCGCGATCCGTTTGCATATGCATGTTCTTTGCATATACATATATATGTACGTGTGCGTATGTTAATGTGGTAGGGTATGTAGGTATGTAGGTTTGGGGCGGCCCGGGCGATGTGCTATAGCTATATATATGTGGTAGGGGACGTAGGTTTTGCCCCAGACCACTTGGCGTATTGGCGTCGGTTTCGCGCGCGATCCGTTTGCATATGCATGTTCTTTGCATATACATATATATGTACGTGTGCGTATGTTAATGTGGTAGGGTATGTAGGTATGTAGGTTTGGGGCGGCCCGGGCGATGTGCTATAGCTATATATATGTGGTAGGGGACGTAGGTTTTGCCCCAGACCACTTGGCGTATTGGCGTCGGTTTCGCGCGCGATCCGTTTGCATATGCATGTTCTTTGCATATACATATATATGTACGTGTGCGTATGTTAATGTGGTAGGGTATGTAGGTATGTAGGTTTGGGGCGGCCCGGGCGATGTGCTATAGCTATATATATGTGGTAGGGGACGTAGGTTTTGCCCCAGACCACTTGGCGTATTGGCGTCGGTTTCGCGCGCGATCCGTTTGCATATGCATGTTCTTTGCATATACATATATATGTACGTGTGCGTATGTTAATGTGGTAGGGTATGTAGGTATGTAGGTTTGGGGCGGCCCGGGCGATGTGCTATAGCTATATATATGTGGTAGGGGACGTAGGTTTTGCCCCAGACCACTTGGCGTATTGGCGTCGGTTTCGCGCGCGATCCGTTTGCATATGCATGTTCTTTGCATATACATATATATGTACGTGTGCGTATGTTAATGTGGTAGGGTATGTAGGTATGTAGGTTTGGGGCGGCCCGGGCGATGTGCTATAGCTATATATATGTGGTAGGGGACGTAGGTTTTGCCCCAGACCACTTGGCGTATTGGCGTCGGTTTCGCGCGCGATCCGTTTGCATATGCATGTTCTTTGCATATACATATATATGTACGTGTGCGTATGTTAATGTGGTAGGGTATGTAGGTATGTAGGTTTGGGGCGGCCCGGGCGATGTGCTATAGCTATATATATGTGGTAGGGGACGTAGGTTTTGCCCCAGACCACTTGGCGTATTGGCGTCGGTTTCGCGCGCGATCCGTTTGCATATGCATGTTCTTTGCATATACATATGTATATTGTACGTGTGCGTATGTTAATGTGGTAGGGTATGTAGGTATGTAGGTTTGGGGCGGCCCGGGCGATGTGCTATAGCTATATATATGTGGTAGGGGACGTAGGTTTTGCCCCAGACCACTTGGCGTATTGGCGTCGGTTTCGCGCGCGATCCGTTTGCATATGCATGTTCTTTGCATATACATATATATGTACGTGTGCGTATGTTAATGTGGTAGGGTATGTAGGTATGTAGGTTTGGGGCGGCCCGGGCGATGTGCTATAGCTATATATATGTGGTAGGGGACGTAGGTTTTGCCCCAGACCACTTGGCGTATTGGCGTCGGTTTCGCGCGCGATCCGTTTGCATATGCATGTTCTTTGCATATACATATATATGTACGTGTGCGTATGTTAATGTGGTAGGGTATGTAGGTATGTAGGTTTGGGGCGGCCCGGGCGATGTGCTATAGCTATATATATGTGGTAGGGGACGTAGGTTTTGCCCCAGACCACTTGGCGTATTGGCGTCGGTTTCGCGCGCGATCCGTTTGCATATGCATGTTCTTTGCATATACATATATATGTACGTGTGCGTATGTTAATGTGGTAGGGTATGTAGGTATGTAGGTTTGGGGCGGCCCGGGCGATGTGCTATAGCTATATATATGTGGTAGGGGACGTAGGTTTTGCCCCAGACCACTTGGCGTATTGGCGTCGGTTTCGCGCGCGATCCGTTTGCATATGCATGTTCTTTGCATATACATATATATGTACGTGTGCGTATGTTAATGTGGTAGGGTATGTAGGTATGTAGGTTTGGGGCGGCCCGGGCGATGTGCTATAGCTATATATATGTGGTAGGGGACGTAGGTTTTGCCCCAGACCACTTGGCGTATTGGCGTCGGTTTCGCGCGCGATCCGTTTGCATATGCATGTTCTTTGCATATACATATATATGTACGTGTGCGTATGTTAATGTGGTAGGGTATGTAGGTATGTAGGTTTGGGGCGGCCCGGGCGATGTGCTATAGCTATATATATGTGGTAGGGGACGTAGGTTTTGCCCCAGACCACTTGGCGTATTGGCGTCGGTTTCGCGCGCGATCCGTTTGCATATGCATGTTCTTTGCATATACATATATATGTACGTGTGCGTATGTTAATGTGGTAGGGTATGTAGGTATGTAGGTTTGGGGCGGCCCGGGCGATGTGCTATAGCTATATATATGTGGTAGGGGACGTAGGTTTTGCCCCAGACCACTTGGCGTATTGGCGTCGGTTTCGCGCGCGATCCGTTTGCATATGCATGTTCTTTGCATATACATATATATATGTACGTGTGCGTATGTTAATGTGGTAGGGTATGTAGGTATGTAGGTTTGGGGCGGCCCGGGCGATGTGCTATAGCTATATATATGTGGTAGGGGACGTAGGTTTTGCCCCAGACCACTTGGCGTATTGGCGTCGGTTTCGCGCGCGATCCGTTTGCATATGCATGTTCTTTGCATATACATATATATGTACGTGTGCGTATGTTAATGTGGTAGGGTATGTAGGTATGTAGGTTTGGGGCGGCCCGGGCGATGTGCTATAGCTATATATATGTGGTAGGGGACGTAGGTTTTGCCCCAGACCACTTGGCGTATTGGCGTCGGTTTCGCGCGCGATCCGTTTGCATATGCATGTTCTTTGCATATACATATATATGTACGTGTGCGTATGTTAATGTGGTAGGGTATGTAGGTATGTAGGTTTGGGGCGGCCCGGGCGATGTGCTATAGCTATATATATGTGGTAGGGGACGTAGGTTTTGCCCCAGACCACTTGGCGTATTGGCGTCGGTTTCGCGCGCGATCCGTTTGCATATGCATGTTCTTTGCATATACATATATATGTACGTGTGCGTATGTTAATGTGGTAGGGTATGTAGGTATGTAGGTTTGGGGCGGCCCGGGCGATGTGCTATAGCTATATATATGTGGTAGGGGACGTAGGTTTTGCCCCAGACCACTTGGCGTATTGGCGTCGGTTTCGCGCGCGATCCGTTTGCATATGCATGTTCTTTGCATATACATATATATGTACGTGTGCGTATGTTAATGTGGTAGGGTATGTAGGTATGTAGGTTTGGGGCGGCCCGGGCGATGTGCTATAGCTATATATATGTGGTAGGGGACGTAGGTTTTGCCCCAGACCACTTGGCGTATTGGCGTCGGTTTCGCGCGCGATCCGTTTGCATATGCATGTTCTTTGCATATACATATATATGTACGTGTGCGTATGTTAATGTGGTAGGGTATGTAGGTATGTAGGTTTGGGGCGGCCCGGGCGATGTGCTATAGCTATATATATGTGGTAGGGGACGTAGGTTTTGCCCCAGACCACTTGGCGTATTGGCGTCGGTTTCGCGCGCGATCCGTTTGCATATGCATGTTCTTTGCATATACATATATATGTACGTGTGCGTATGTTAATGTGGTAGGGTATGTAGGTATGTAGGTTTGGGGCGGCCCGGGCGATGTGCTATAGCTATATATATGTGGTAGGGGACGTAGGTTTTGCCCCAGACCACTTGGCGTATTGGCGTCGGTTTCGCGCGCGATCCGTTTGCATATGCATGTTCTTTGCATATACATATATATGTACGTGTGCGTATGTTAATGTGGTAGGGTATGTAGGTATGTAGGTTTGGGGCGGCCCGGGCGATGTGCTATAGCTATATATATGTGGTAGGGGACGTAGGTTTTGCCCCAGACCACTTGGCGTATTGGCGTCGGTTTCGCGCGCGATCCGTTTGCATATGCATGTTCTTTGCATATACATATATATGTACGTGTGCGTATGTTAATGTGGTAGGGTATGTAGGTATGTAGGTTTGGGGCGGCCCGGGCGATGTGCTATAGCTATATATATGTGGTAGGGGACGTAGGTTTTGCCCCAGACCACTTGGCGTATTGGCGTCGGTTTCGCGCGCGATCCGTTTGCATATGCATGTTCTTTGCATATACATATGTATATATGTACGTGTGCGTATGTTAATGTGGTAGGGTATGTAGGTATGTAGGTTTGGGGCGGCCCGGGCGATGTGCTATAGCTATATATATGTGGTAGGGGACGTAGGTTTTGCCCCAGACCACTTGGCGTATTGGCGTCGGTTTCGCGCGCGATCCGTTTGCATATGCATGTTCTTTGCATATACATATATATGTACGTGTGCGTATGTTAATGTGGTAGGGTATGTAGGTATGTAGGTTTGGGGCGGCCCGGGCGATGTGCTATAGCTATATATATGTGGTAGGGGACGTAGGTTTTGCCCCAGACCACTTGGCGTATTGGCGTCGGTTTCGCGCGCGATCCGTTTGCATATGCATGTTCTTTGCATATACATATATATGTACGTGTGCGTATGTTAATGTGGTAGGGTATGTAGGTATGTAGGTTTGGGGCGGCCCGGGCGATGTGCTATAGCTATATATATGTGGTAGGGGACGTAGGTTTTGCCCCAGACCACTTGGCGTATTGGCGTCGGTTTCGCGCGCGATCCGTTTGCATATGCATGTTCTTTGCATATACATATATATGTACGTGTGCGTATGTTAATGTGGTAGGGTATGTAGGTATGTAGGTTTGGGGCGGCCCGGGCGATGTGCTATAGCTATATATATGTGGTAGGGGACGTAGGTTTTGCCCCAGACCACTTGGCGTATTGGCGTCGGTTTCGCGCGCGATCCGTTTGCATATGCATGTTCTTTGCATATACATATATATGTACGTGTGCGTATGTTAATGTGGTAGGGTATGTAGGTATGTAGGTTTGGGGCGGCCCGGGCGATGTGCTATAGCTATATATATGTGGTAGGGGACGTAGGTTTTGCCCCAGACCACTTGGCGTATTGGCGTCGGTTTCGCGCGCGATCCGTTTGCATATGCATGTTCTTTGCATATACATATATATGTACGTGTGCGTATGTTAATGTGGTAGGGTATGTAGGTATGTAGGTTTGGGGCGGCCCGGGCGATGTGCTATAGCTATATATATGTGGTAGGGGACGTAGGTTTTGCCCCAGACCACTTGGCGTATTGGCGTCGGTTTCGCGCGCGATCCGTTTGCATATGCATGTTCTTTGCATATACATATATATGTACGTGTGCGTATGTTAATGTGGTAGGGTATGTAGGTATGTAGGTTTGGGGCGGCCCGGGCGATGTGCTATAGCTATATATATGTGGTAGGGGACGTAGGTTTTGCCCCAGACCACTTGGCGTATTGGCGTCGGTTTCGCGCGCGATCCGTTTGCATATGCATGTTCTTTGCATATACATATATATGTACGTGTGCGTATGTTAATGTGGTAGGGTATGTAGGTATGTAGGTTTGGGGCGGCCCGGGCGATGTGCTATAGCTATATATATGTGGTAGGGGACGTAGGTTTTGCCCCAGACCACTTGGCGTATTGGCGTCGGTTTCGCGCGCGATCCGTTTGCATATGCATGTTCTTTGCATATACATATATATGTACGTGTGCGTATGTTAATGTGGTAGGGTATGTAGGTATGTAGGTTTGGGGCGGCCCGGGCGATGTGCTATAGCTATATATATGTGGTAGGGGACGTAGGTTTTGCCCCAGACCACTTGGCGTATTGGCGTCGGTTTCGCGCGCGATCCGTTTGCATATGCATGTTCTTTGCATATACATATATATGTACGTGTGCGTATGTTAATGTGGTAGGGTATGTAGGTATGTAGGTTTGGGGCGGCCCGGGCGATGTGCTATAGCTATATATATGTGGTAGGGGACGTAGGTTTTGCCCCAGACCACTTGGCGTATTGGCGTCGGTTTCGCGCGCGATCCGTTTGCATATGCATGTTCTTTGCATATACATATATATGTACGTGTGCGTATGTTAATGTGGTAGGGTATGTAGGTATGTAGGTTTGGGGCGGCCCGGGCGATGTGCTATAGCTATATATATGTGGTAGGGGACGTAGGTTTTGCCCCAGACCACTTGGCGTATTGGCGTCGGTTTCGCGCGCGATCCGTTTGCATATGCATGTTCTTTGCATATACATATATATGTACGTGTGCGTATGTTAATGTGGTAGGGTATGTAGGTATGTAGGTTTGGGGCGGCCCGGGCGATGTGCTATAGCTATATATATGTGGTAGGGGACGTAGGTTTTGCCCCAGACCACTTGGCGTATTGGCGTCGGTTTCGCGCGCGATCCGTTTGCATATGCATGTTCTTTGCATATACATATGTATATATGTACGTGTGCGTATGTTAATGTGGTAGGGTATGTAGGTATGTAGGTTTGGGGCGGCCCGGGCGATGTGCTATAGCTATATATATGTGGTAGGGGACGTAGGTTTTGCCCCAGACCACTTGGCGTATTGGCGTCGGTTTCGCGCGCGATCCGTTTGCATATGCATGTTCTTTGCATATACATATATATGTACGTGTGCGTATGTTAATGTGGTAGGGTATGTAGGTATGTAGGTTTGGGGCGGCCCGGGCGATGTGCTATAGCTATATATATGTGGTAGGGGACGTAGGTTTTGCCCCAGACCACTTGGCGTATTGGCGTCGGTTTCGCGCGCGATCCGTTTGCATATGCATGTTCTTTGCATATACATATATATGTACGTGTGCGTATGTTAATGTGGTAGGGTATGTAGGTATGTAGGTTTGGGGCGGCCCGGGCGATGTGCTATAGCTATATATATGTGGTAGGGGACGTAGGTTTTGCCCCAGACCACTTGGCGTATTGGCGTCGGTTTCGCGCGCGATCCGTTTGCATATGCATGTTCTTTGCATATACATATATATGTACGTGTGCGTATGTTAATGTGGTAGGGTATGTAGGTATGTAGGTTTGGGGCGGCCCGGGCGATGTGCTATAGCTATATATATGTGGTAGGGGACGTAGGTTTTGCCCCAGACCACTTGGCGTATTGGCGTCGGTTTCGCGCGCGATCCGTTTGCATATGCATGTTCTTTGCATATACATATATATGTACGTGTGCGTATGTTAATGTGGTAGGGTATGTAGGTATGTAGGTTTGGGGCGGCCCGGGCGATGTGCTATAGCTATATATATGTGGTAGGGGACGTAGGTTTTGCCCCAGACCACTTGGCGTATTGGCGTCGGTTTCGCGCGCGATCCGTTTGCATATGCATGTTCTTTGCATATACATATATATGTACGTGTGCGTATGTTAATGTGGTAGGGTATGTAGGTATGTAGGTTTGGGGCGGCCCGGGCGATGTGCTATAGCTATATATATGTGGTAGGGGACGTAGGTTTTGCCCCAGACCACTTGGCGTATTGGCGTCGGTTTCGCGCGCGATCCGTTTGCATATGCATGTTCTTTGCATATACATATATATGTACGTGTGCGTATGTTAATGTGGTAGGGTATGTAGGTATGTAGGTTTGGGGCGGCCCGGGCGATGTGCTATAGCTATATATATGTGGTAGGGGACGTAGGTTTTGCCCCAGACCACTTGGCGTATTGGCGTCGGTTTCGCGCGCGATCCGTTTGCATATGCATGTTCTTTGCATATACATATATATGTACGTGTGCGTATGTTAATGTGGTAGGGTATGTAGGTATGTAGGTTTGGGGCGGCCCGGGCGATGTGCTATAGCTATATATATGTGGTAGGGGACGTAGGTTTTGCCCCAGACCACTTGGCGTATTGGCGTCGGTTTCGCGCGCGATCCGTTTGCATATGCATGTTCTTTGCATATACATATATATGTACGTGTGCGTATGTTAATGTGGTAGGGTATGTAGGTATGTAGGTTTGGGGCGGCCCGGGCGATGTGCTATAGCTATATATATGTGGTAGGGGACGTAGGTTTTGCCCCAGACCACTTGGCGTATTGGCGTCGGTTTCGCGCGCGATCCGTTTGCATATGCATGTTCTTTGCATATACATATATATGTACGTGTGCGTATGTTAATGTGGTAGGGTATGTAGGTATGTAGGTTTGGGGCGGCCCGGGCGATGTGCTATAGCTATATATATGTGGTAGGGGACGTAGGTTTTGCCCCAGACCACTTGGCGTATTGGCGTCGGTTTCGCGCGCGATCCGTTTGCATATGCATGTTCTTTGCATATACATATATATGTACGTGTGCGTATGTTAATGTGGTAGGGTATGTAGGTATGTAGGTTTGGGGCGGCCCGGGCGATGTGCTATAGCTATATATATGTGGTAGGGGACGTAGGTTTTGCCCCAGACCACTTGGCGTATTGGCGTCGGTTTCGCGCGCGATCCGTTTGCATATGCATGTTCTTTGCATATACATATATATGTACGTGTGCGTATGTTAATGTGGTAGGGTATGTAGGTATGTAGGTTTGGGGCGGCCCGGGCGATGTGCTATAGCTATATATATGTGGTAGGGGACGTAGGTTTTGCCCCAGACCACTTGGCGTATTGGCGTCGGTTTCGCGCGCGATCCGTTTGCATATGCATGTTCTTTGCATATACATATATATATGTACGTGTGCGTATGTTAATGTGGTAGGGTATGTAGGTATGTAGGTTTGGGGCGGCCCGGGCGATGTGCTATAGCTATATATATGTGGTAGGGGACGTAGGTTTTGCCCCAGACCACTTGGCGTATTGGCGTCGGTTTCGCGCGCGATCCGTTTGCATATGCATGTTCTTTGCATATACATATATATGTACGTGTGCGTATGTTAATGTGGTAGGGTATGTAGGTATGTAGGTTTGGGGCGGCCCGGGCGATGTGCTATAGCTATATATATGTGGTAGGGGACGTAGGTTTTGCCCCAGACCACTTGGCGTATTGGCGTCGGTTTCGCGCGCGATCCGTTTGCATATGCATGTTCTTTGCATATACATATATATGTACGTGTGCGTATGTTAATGTGGTAGGGTATGTAGGTATGTAGGTTTGGGGCGGCCCGGGCGATGTGCTATAGCTATATATATGTGGTAGGGGACGTAGGTTTTGCCCCAGACCACTTGGCGTATTGGCGTCGGTTTCGCGCGCGATCCGTTTGCATATGCATGTTCTTTGCATATACATATATATGTACGTGTGCGTATGTTAATGTGGTAGGGTATGTAGGTATGTAGGTTTGGGGCGGCCCGGGCGATGTGCTATAGCTATATATATGTGGTAGGGGACGTAGGTTTTGCCCCAGACCACTTGGCGTATTGGCGTCGGTTTCGCGCGCGATCCGTTTGCATATGCATGTTCTTTGCATATACATATATATGTACGTGTGCGTATGTTAATGTGGTAGGGTATGTAGGTATGTAGGTTTGGGGCGGCCCGGGCGATGTGCTATAGCTATATATATGTGGTAGGGGACGTAGGTTTTGCCCCAGACCACTTGGCGTATTGGCGTCGGTTTCGCGCGCGATCCGTTTGCATATGCATGTTCTTTGCATATACATATATATGTACGTGTGCGTATGTTAATGTGGTAGGGTATGTAGGTATGTAGGTTTGGGGCGGCCCGGGCGATGTGCTATAGCTATATATATGTGGTAGGGGACGTAGGTTTTGCCCCAGACCACTTGGCGTATTGGCGTCGGTTTCGCGCGCGATCCGTTTGCATATGCATGTTCTTTGCATATACATATATATGTACGTGTGCGTATGTTAATGTGGTAGGGTATGTAGGTATGTAGGTTTGGGGCGGCCCGGGCGATGTGCTATAGCTATATATATGTGGTAGGGGACGTAGGTTTTGCCCCAGACCACTTGGCGTATTGGCGTCGGTTTCGCGCGCGATCCGTTTGCATATGCATGTTCTTTGCATATACATATATATGTACGTGTGCGTATGTTAATGTGGTAGGGTATGTAGGTATGTAGGTTTGGGGCGGCCCGGGCGATGTGCTATAGCTATATATATGTGGTAGGGGACGTAGGTTTTGCCCCAGACCACTTGGCGTATTGGCGTCGGTTTCGCGCGCGATCCGTTTGCATATGCATGTTCTTTGCATATACATATATATGTACGTGTGCGTATGTTAATGTGGTAGGGTATGTAGGTATGTAGGTTTGGGGCGGCCCGGGCGATGTGCTATAGCTATATATATGTGGTAGGGGACGTAGGTTTTGCCCCAGACCACTTGGCGTATTGGCGTCGGTTTCGCGCGCGATCCGTTTGCATATGCATGTTCTTTGCATATACATATATATGTACGTGTGCGTATGTTAATGTGGTAGGGTATGTAGGTATGTAGGTTTGGGGCGGCCCGGGCGATGTGCTATAGCTATATATATGTGGTAGGGGACGTAGGTTTTGCCCCAGACCACTTGGCGTATTGGCGTCGGTTTCGCGCGCGATCCGTTTGCATATGCATGTTCTTTGCATATACATATATATGTACGTGTGCGTATGTTAATGTGGTAGGGTATGTAGGTATGTAGGTTTGGGGCGGCCCGGGCGATGTGCTATAGCTATATATATGTGGTAGGGGACGTAGGTTTTGCCCCAGACCACTTGGCGTATTGGCGTCGGTTTCGCGCGCGATCCGTTTGCATATGCATGTTCTTTGCATATACATATATATGTACGTGTGCGTATGTTAATGTGGTAGGGTATGTAGGTATGTAGGTTTGGGGCGGCCCGGGCGATGTGCTATAGCTATATATATGTGGTAGGGGACGTAGGTTTTGCCCCAGACCACTTGGCGTATTGGCGTCGGTTTCGCGCGCGATCCGTTTGCATATGCATGTTCTTTGCATATACATATATATGTACGTGTGCGTATGTTAATGTGGTAGGGTATGTAGGTATGTAGGTTTGGGGCGGCCCGGGCGATGTGCTATAGCTATATATATGTGGTAGGGGACGTAGGTTTTGCCCCAGACCACTTGGCGTATTGGCGTCGGTTTCGCGCGCGATCCGTTTGCATATGCATGTTCTTTGCATATACATATATATGTACGTGTGCGTATGTTAATGTGGTAGGGTATGTAGGTATGTAGGTTTGGGGCGGCCCGGGCGATGTGCTATAGCTATATATATGTGGTAGGGGACGTAGGTTTTGCCCCAGACCACTTGGCGTATTGGCGTCGGTTTCGCGCGCGATCCGTTTGCATATGCATGTTCTTTGCATATACATATATATGTACGTGTGCGTATGTTAATGTGGTAGGGTATGTAGGTATGTAGGTTTGGGGCGGCCCGGGCGATGTGCTATAGCTATATATATGTGGTAGGGGACGTAGGTTTTGCCCCAGACCACTTGGCGTATTGGCGTCGGTTTCGCGCGCGATCCGTTTGCATATGCATGTTCTTTGCATATACATATATATGTACGTGTGCGTATGTTAATGTGGTAGGGTATGTAGGTATGTAGGTTTGGGGCGGCCCGGGCGATGTGCTATAGCTATATATATGTGGTAGGGGACGTAGGTTTTGCCCCAGACCACTTGGCGTATTGGCGTCGGTTTCGCGCGCGATCCGTTTGCATATGCATGTTCTTTGCATATACATATATATGTACGTGTGCGTATGTTAATGTGGTAGGGTATGTAGGTATGTAGGTTTGGGGCGGCCCGGGCGATGTGCTATAGCTATATATATGTGGTAGGGGACGTAGGTTTTGCCCCAGACCACTTGGCGTATTGGCGTCGGTTTCGCGCGCGATCCGTTTGCATATGCATGTTCTTTGCATATACATATATATGTACGTGTGCGTATGTTAATGTGGTAGGGTATGTAGGTATGTAGGTTTGGGGCGGCCCGGGCGATGTGCTATAGCTATATATATGTGGTAGGGGACGTAGGTTTTGCCCCAGACCACTTGGCGTATTGGCGTCGGTTTCGCGCGCGATCCGTTTGCATATGCATGTTCTTTGCATATACATATATATGTACGTGTGCGTATGTTAATGTGGTAGGGTATGTAGGTATGTAGGTTTGGGGCGGCCCGGGCGATGTGCTATAGCTATATATATGTGGTAGGGGACGTAGGTTTTGCCCCAGACCACTTGGCGTATTGGCGTCGGTTTCGCGCGCGATCCGTTTGCATATGCATGTTCTTTGCATATACATATATATGTACGTGTGCGTATGTTAATGTGGTAGGGTATGTAGGTATGTAGGTTTGGGGCGGCCCGGGCGATGTGCTATAGCTATATATATGTGGTAGGGGACGTAGGTTTTGCCCCAGACCACTTGGCGTATTGGCGTCGGTTTCGCGCGCGATCCGTTTGCATATGCATGTTCTTTGCATATACATATATATGTACGTGTGCGTATGTTAATGTGGTAGGGTATGTAGGTATGTAGGTTTGGGGCGGCCCGGGCGATGTGCTATAGCTATATATATGTGGTAGGGGACGTAGGTTTTGCCCCAGACCACTTGGCGTATTGGCGTCGGTTTCGCGCGCGATCCGTTTGCATATGCATGTTCTTTGCATATACATATATATGTACGTGTGCGTATGTTAATGTGGTAGGGTATGTAGGTATGTAGGTTTGGGGCGGCCCGGGCGATGTGCTATAGCTATATATATGTGGTAGGGGACGTAGGTTTTGCCCCAGACCACTTGGCGTATTGGCGTCGGTTTCGCGCGCGATCCGTTTGCATATGCATGTTCTTTGCATATACATATATATGTACGTGTGCGTATGTTAATGTGGTAGGGTATGTAGGTATGTAGGTTTGGGGCGGCCCGGGCGATGTGCTATAGCTATATATATGTGGTAGGGGACGTAGGTTTTGCCCCAGACCACTTGGCGTATTGGCGTCGGTTTCGCGCGCGATCCGTTTGCATATGCATGTTCTTTGCATATACATATATATGTACGTGTGCGTATGTTAATGTGGTAGGGTATGTAGGTATGTAGGTTTGGGGCGGCCCGGGCGATGTGCTATAGCTATATATATGTGGTAGGGGACGTAGGTTTTGCCCCAGACCACTTGGCGTATTGGCGTCGGTTTCGCGCGCGATCCGTTTGCATATGCATGTTCTTTGCATATACATATATATGTACGTGTGCGTATGTTAATGTGGTAGGGTATGTAGGTATGTAGGTTTGGGGCGGCCCGGGCGATGTGCTATAGCTATATATATGTGGTAGGGGACGTAGGTTTTGCCCCAGACCACTTGGCGTATTGGCGTCGGTTTCGCGCGCGATCCGTTTGCATATGCATGTTCTTTGCATATACATATATATGTACGTGTGCGTATGTTAATGTGGTAGGGTATGTAGGTATGTAGGTTTGGGGCGGCCCGGGCGATGTGCTATAGCTATATATATGTGGTAGGGGACGTAGGTTTTGCCCCAGACCACTTGGCGTATTGGCGTCGGTTTCGCGCGCGATCCGTTTGCATATGCATGTTCTTTGCATATACATATATATGTACGTGTGCGTATGTTAATGTGGTAGGGTATGTAGGTATGTAGGTTTGGGGCGGCCCGGGCGATGTGCTATAGCTATATATATGTGGTAGGGGACGTAGGTTTTGCCCCAGACCACTTGGCGTATTGGCGTCGGTTTCGCGCGCGATCCGTTTGCATATGCATGTTCTTTGCATATACATATATATGTACGTGTGCGTATGTTAATGTGGTAGGGTATGTAGGTATGTAGGTTTGGGGCGGCCCGGGCGATGTGCTATAGCTATATATATGTGGTAGGGGACGTAGGTTTTGCCCCAGACCACTTGGCGTATTGGCGTCGGTTTCGCGCGCGATCCGTTTGCATATGCATGTTCTTTGCATATACATATATATGTACGTGTGCGTATGTTAATGTGGTAGGGTATGTAGGTATGTAGGTTTGGGGCGGCCCGGGCGATGTGCTATAGCTATATATATGTGGTAGGGGACGTAGGTTTTGCCCCAGACCACTTGGCGTATTGGCGTCGGTTTCGCGCGCGATCCGTTTGCATATGCATGTTCTTTGCATATACATATATATGTACGTGTGCGTATGTTAATGTGGTAGGGTATGTAGGTATGTAGGTTTGGGGCGGCCCGGGCGATGTGCTATAGCTATATATATGTGGTAGGGGACGTAGGTTTTGCCCCAGACCACTTGGCGTATTGGCGTCGGTTTCGCGCGCGATCCGTTTGCATATGCATGTTCTTTGCATATACATATATATGTACGTGTGCGTATGTTAATGTGGTAGGGTATGTAGGTATGTAGGTTTGGGGCGGCCCGGGCGATGTGCTATAGCTATATATATGTGGTAGGGGACGTAGGTTTTGCCCCAGACCACTTGGCGTATTGGCGTCGGTTTCGCGCGCGATCCGTTTGCATATGCATGTTCTTTGCATATACATATATATGTACGTGTGCGTATGTTAATGTGGTAGGGTATGTAGGTATGTAGGTTTGGGGCGGCCCGGGCGATGTGCTATAGCTATATATATGTGGTAGGGGACGTAGGTTTTGCCCCAGACCACTTGGCGTATTGGCGTCGGTTTCGCGCGCGATCCGTTTGCATATGCATGTTCTTTGCATATACATATATATGTACGTGTGCGTATGTTAATGTGGTAGGGTATGTAGGTATGTAGGTTTGGGGCGGCCCGGGCGATGTGCTATAGCTATATATATGTGGTAGGGGACGTAGGTTTTGCCCCAGACCACTTGGCGTATTGGCGTCGGTTTCGCGCGCGATCCGTTTGCATATGCATGTTCTTTGCATATACATATATATGTACGTGTGCGTATGTTAATGTGGTAGGGTATGTAGGTATGTAGGTTTGGGGCGGCCCGGGCGATGTGCTATAGCTATATATATGTGGTAGGGGACGTAGGTTTTGCCCCAGACCACTTGGCGTATTGGCGTCGGTTTCGCGCGCGATCCGTTTGCATATGCATGTTCTTTGCATATACATATATATGTACGTGTGCGTATGTTAATGTGGTAGGGTATGTAGGTATGTAGGTTTGGGGCGGCCCGGGCGATGTGCTATAGCTATATATATGTGGTAGGGGACGTAGGTTTTGCCCCAGACCACTTGGCGTATTGGCGTCGGTTTCGCGCGCGATCCGTTTGCATATGCATGTTCTTTGCATATACATATATATGTACGTGTGCGTATGTTAATGTGGTAGGGTATGTAGGTATGTAGGTTTGGGGCGGCCCGGGCGATGTGCTATAGCTATATATATGTGGTAGGGGACGTAGGTTTTGCCCCAGACCACTTGGCGTATTGGCGTCGGTTTCGCGCGCGATCCGTTTGCATATGCATGTTCTTTGCATATACATATATATGTACGTGTGCGTATGTTAATGTGGTAGGGTATGTAGGTATGTAGGTTTGGGGCGGCCCGGGCGATGTGCTATAGCTATATATATGTGGTAGGGGACGTAGGTTTTGCCCCAGACCACTTGGCGTATTGGCGTCGGTTTCGCGCGCGATCCGTTTGCATATGCATGTTCTTTGCATATACATATATATGTACGTGTGCGTATGTTAATGTGGTAGGGTATGTAGGTATGTAGGTTTGGGGCGGCCCGGGCGATGTGCTATAGCTATATATATGTGGTAGGGGACGTAGGTTTTGCCCCAGACCACTTGGCGTATTGGCGTCGGTTTCGCGCGCGATCCGTTTGCATATGCATGTTCTTTGCATATACATATATATGTACGTGTGCGTATGTTAATGTGGTAGGGTATGTAGGTATGTAGGTTTGGGGCGGCCCGGGCGATGTGCTATAGCTATATATATGTGGTAGGGGACGTAGGTTTTGCCCCAGACCACTTGGCGTATTGGCGTCGGTTTCGCGCGCGATCCGTTTGCATATGCATGTTCTTTGCATATACATATATATGTACGTGTGCGTATGTTAATGTGGTAGGGTATGTAGGTATGTAGGTTTGGGGCGGCCCGGGCGATGTGCTATAGCTATATATATGTGGTAGGGGACGTAGGTTTTGCCCCAGACCACTTGGCGTATTGGCGTCGGTTTCGCGCGCGATCCGTTTGCATATGCATGTTCTTTGCATATACATATATATGTACGTGTGCGTATGTTAATGTGGTAGGGTATGTAGGTATGTAGGTTTGGGGCGGCCCGGGCGATGTGCTATAGCTATATATATGTGGTAGGGGACGTAGGTTTTGCCCCAGACCACTTGGCGTATTGGCGTCGGTTTCGCGCGCGATCCGTTTGCATATGCATGTTCTTTGCATATACATATATATGTACGTGTGCGTATGTTAATGTGGTAGGGTATGTAGGTATGTAGGTTTGGGGCGGCCCGGGCGATGTGCTATAGCTATATATATGTGGTAGGGGACGTAGGTTTTGCCCCAGACCACTTGGCGTATTGGCGTCGGTTTCGCGCGCGATCCGTTTGCATATGCATGTTCTTTGCATATACATATATATGTACGTGTGCGTATGTTAATGTGGTAGGGTATGTAGGTATGTAGGTTTGGGGCGGCCCGGGCGATGTGCTATAGCTATATATATGTGGTAGGGGACGTAGGTTTTGCCCCAGACCACTTGGCGTATTGGCGTCGGTTTCGCGCGCGATCCGTTTGCATATGCATGTTCTTTGCATATACATATATATGTACGTGTGCGTATGTTAATGTGGTAGGGTATGTAGGTATGTAGGTTTGGGGCGGCCCGGGCGATGTGCTATAGCTATATATATGTGGTAGGGGACGTAGGTTTTGCCCCAGACCACTTGGCGTATTGGCGTCGGTTTCGCGCGCGATCCGTTTGCATATGCATGTTCTTTGCATATACATATATATGTACGTGTGCGTATGTTAATGTGGTAGGGTATGTAGGTATGTAGGTTTGGGGCGGCCCGGGCGATGTGCTATAGCTATATATATGTGGTAGGGGACGTAGGTTTTGCCCCAGACCACTTGGCGTATTGGCGTCGGTTTCGCGCGCGATCCGTTTGCATATGCATGTTCTTTGCATATACATATATATGTACGTGTGCGTATGTTAATGTGGTAGGGTATGTAGGTATGTAGGTTTGGGGCGGCCCGGGCGATGTGCTATAGCTATATATATGTGGTAGGGGACGTAGGTTTTGCCCCAGACCACTTGGCGTATTGGCGTCGGTTTCGCGCGCGATCCGTTTGCATATGCATGTTCTTTGCATATACATATATATGTACGTGTGCGTATGTTAATGTGGTAGGGTATGTAGGTATGTAGGTTTGGGGCGGCCCGGGCGATGTGCTATAGCTATATATATGTGGTAGGGGACGTAGGTTTTGCCCCAGACCACTTGGCGTATTGGCGTCGGTTTCGCGCGCGATCCGTTTGCATATGCATGTTCTTTGCATATACATATATATGTACGTGTGCGTATGTTAATGTGGTAGGGTATGTAGGTATGTAGGTTTGGGGCGGCCCGGGCGATGTGCTATAGCTATATATATGTGGTAGGGGACGTAGGTTTTGCCCCAGACCACTTGGCGTATTGGCGTCGGTTTCGCGCGCGATCCGTTTGCATATGCATGTTCTTTGCATATACATATATATGTACGTGTGCGTATGTTAATGTGGTAGGGTATGTAGGTATGTAGGTTTGGGGCGGCCCGGGCGATGTGCTATAGCTATATATATGTGGTAGGGGACGTAGGTTTTGCCCCAGACCACTTGGCGTATTGGCGTCGGTTTCGCGCGCGATCCGTTTGCATATGCATGTTCTTTGCATATACATATATATGTACGTGTGCGTATGTTAATGTGGTAGGGTATGTAGGTATGTAGGTTTGGGGCGGCCCGGGCGATGTGCTATAGCTATATATATGTGGTAGGGGACGTAGGTTTTGCCCCAGACCACTTGGCGTATTGGCGTCGGTTTCGCGCGCGATCCGTTTGCATATGCATGTTCTTTGCATATACATATATATGTACGTGTGCGTATGTTAATGTGGTAGGGTATGTAGGTATGTAGGTTTGGGGCGGCCCGGGCGATGTGCTATAGCTATATATATGTGGTAGGGGACGTAGGTTTTGCCCCAGACCACTTGGCGTATTGGCGTCGGTTTCGCGCGCGATCCGTTTGCATATGCATGTTCTTTGCATATACATATATATGTACGTGTGCGTATGTTAATGTGGTAGGGTATGTAGGTATGTAGGTTTGGGGCGGCCCGGGCGATGTGCTATAGCTATATATATGTGGTAGGGGACGTAGGTTTTGCCCCAGACCACTTGGCGTATTGGCGTCGGTTTCGCGCGCGATCCGTTTGCATATGCATGTTCTTTGCATATACATATATATGTACGTGTGCGTATGTTAATGTGGTAGGGTATGTAGGTATGTAGGTTTGGGGCGGCCCGGGCGATGTGCTATAGCTATATATATGTGGTAGGGGACGTAGGTTTTGCCCCAGACCACTTGGCGTATTGGCGTCGGTTTCGCGCGCGATCCGTTTGCATATGCATGTTCTTTGCATATACATATATATGTACGTGTGCGTATGTTAATGTGGTAGGGTATGTAGGTATGTAGGTTTGGGGCGGCCCGGGCGATGTGCTATAGCTATATATATGTGGTAGGGGACGTAGGTTTTGCCCCAGACCACTTGGCGTATTGGCGTCGGTTTCGCGCGCGATCCGTTTGCATATGCATGTTCTTTGCATATACATATATATGTACGTGTGCGTATGTTAATGTGGTAGGGTATGTAGGTATGTAGGTTTGGGGCGGCCCGGGCGATGTGCTATAGCTATATATATGTGGTAGGGGACGTAGGTTTTGCCCCAGACCACTTGGCGTATTGGCGTCGGTTTCGCGCGCGATCCGTTTGCATATGCATGTTCTTTGCATATACATATATATGTACGTGTGCGTATGTTAATGTGGTAGGGTATGTAGGTATGTAGGTTTGGGGCGGCCCGGGCGATGTGCTATAGCTATATATATGTGGTAGGGGACGTAGGTTTTGCCCCAGACCACTTGGCGTATTGGCGTCGGTTTCGCGCGCGATCCGTTTGCATATGCATGTTCTTTGCATATACATATATATGTACGTGTGCGTATGTTAATGTGGTAGGGTATGTAGGTATGTAGGTTTGGGGCGGCCCGGGCGATGTGCTATAGCTATATATATGTGGTAGGGGACGTAGGTTTTGCCCCAGACCACTTGGCGTATTGGCGTCGGTTTCGCGCGCGATCCGTTTGCATATGCATGTTCTTTGCATATACATATATATGTACGTGTGCGTATGTTAATGTGGTAGGGTATGTAGGTATGTAGGTTTGGGGCGGCCCGGGCGATGTGCTATAGCTATATATATGTGGTAGGGGACGTAGGTTTTGCCCCAGACCACTTGGCGTATTGGCGTCGGTTTCGCGCGCGATCCGTTTGCATATGCATGTTCTTTGCATATACATATATATGTACGTGTGCGTATGTTAATGTGGTAGGGTATGTAGGTATGTAGGTTTGGGGCGGCCCGGGCGATGTGCTATAGCTATATATATGTGGTAGGGGACGTAGGTTTTGCCCCAGACCACTTGGCGTATTGGCGTCGGTTTCGCGCGCGATCCGTTTGCATATGCATGTTCTTTGCATATACATATATATGTACGTGTGCGTATGTTAATGTGGTAGGGTATGTAGGTATGTAGGTTTGGGGCGGCCCGGGCGATGTGCTATAGCTATATATATGTGGTAGGGGACGTAGGTTTTGCCCCAGACCACTTGGCGTATTGGCGTCGGTTTCGCGCGCGATCCGTTTGCATATGCATGTTCTTTGCATATACATATATATGTACGTGTGCGTATGTTAATGTGGTAGGGTATGTAGGTATGTAGGTTTGGGGCGGCCCGGGCGATGTGCTATAGCTATATATATGTGGTAGGGGACGTAGGTTTTGCCCCAGACCACTTGGCGTATTGGCGTCGGTTTCGCGCGCGATCCGTTTGCATATGCATGTTCTTTGCATATACATATATATGTACGTGTGCGTATGTTAATGTGGTAGGGTATGTAGGTATGTAGGTTTGGGGCGGCCCGGGCGATGTGCTATAGCTATATATATGTGGTAGGGGACGTAGGTTTTGCCCCAGACCACTTGGCGTATTGGCGTCGGTTTCGCGCGCGATCCGTTTGCATATGCATGTTCTTTGCATATACATATATATGTACGTGTGCGTATGTTAATGTGGTAGGGTATGTAGGTATGTAGGTTTGGGGCGGCCCGGGCGATGTGCTATAGCTATATATATGTGGTAGGGGACGTAGGTTTTGCCCCAGACCACTTGGCGTATTGGCGTCGGTTTCGCGCGCGATCCGTTTGCATATGCATGTTCTTTGCATATACATATATATGTACGTGTGCGTATGTTAATGTGGTAGGGTATGTAGGTATGTAGGTTTGGGGCGGCCCGGGCGATGTGCTATAGCTATATATATGTGGTAGGGGACGTAGGTTTTGCCCCAGACCACTTGGCGTATTGGCGTCGGTTTCGCGCGCGATCCGTTTGCATATGCATGTTCTTTGCATATACATATATATGTACGTGTGCGTATGTTAATGTGGTAGGGTATGTAGGTATGTAGGTTTGGGGCGGCCCGGGCGATGTGCTATAGCTATATATATGTGGTAGGGGACGTAGGTTTTGCCCCAGACCACTTGGCGTATTGGCGTCGGTTTCGCGCGCGATCCGTTTGCATATGCATGTTCTTTGCATATACATATATATGTACGTGTGCGTATGTTAATGTGGTAGGGTATGTAGGTATGTAGGTTTGGGGCGGCCCGGGCGATGTGCTATAGCTATATATATGTGGTAGGGGACGTAGGTTTTGCCCCAGACCACTTGGCGTATTGGCGTCGGTTTCGCGCGCGATCCGTTTGCATATGCATGTTCTTTGCATATACATATATATGTACGTGTGCGTATGTTAATGTGGTAGGGTATGTAGGTATGTAGGTTTGGGGCGGCCCGGGCGATGTGCTATAGCTATATATATGTGGTAGGGGACGTAGGTTTTGCCCCAGACCACTTGGCGTATTGGCGTCGGTTTCGCGCGCGATCCGTTTGCATATGCATGTTCTTTGCATATACATATATATGTACGTGTGCGTATGTTAATGTGGTAGGGTATGTAGGTATGTAGGTTTGGGGCGGCCCGGGCGATGTGCTATAGCTATATATATGTGGTAGGGGACGTAGGTTTTGCCCCAGACCACTTGGCGTATTGGCGTCGGTTTCGCGCGCGATCCGTTTGCATATGCATGTTCTTTGCATATACATATATATGTACGTGTGCGTATGTTAATGTGGTAGGGTATGTAGGTATGTAGGTTTGGGGCGGCCCGGGCGATGTGCTATAGCTATATATATGTGGTAGGGGACGTAGGTTTTGCCCCAGACCACTTGGCGTATTGGCGTCGGTTTCGCGCGCGATCCGTTTGCATATGCATGTTCTTTGCATATACATATATATGTACGTGTGCGTATGTTAATGTGGTAGGGTATGTAGGTATGTAGGTTTGGGGCGGCCCGGGCGATGTGCTATAGCTATATATATGTGGTAGGGGACGTAGGTTTTGCCCCAGACCACTTGGCGTATTGGCGTCGGTTTCGCGCGCGATCCGTTTGCATATGCATGTTCTTTGCATATACATATATATGTACGTGTGCGTATGTTAATGTGGTAGGGTATGTAGGTATGTAGGTTTGGGGCGGCCCGGGCGATGTGCTATAGCTATATATATGTGGTAGGGGACGTAGGTTTTGCCCCAGACCACTTGGCGTATTGGCGTCGGTTTCGCGCGCGATCCGTTTGCATATGCATGTTCTTTGCATATACATATATATGTACGTGTGCGTATGTTAATGTGGTAGGGTATGTAGGTATGTAGGTTTGGGGCGGCCCGGGCGATGTGCTATAGCTATATATATGTGGTAGGGGACGTAGGTTTTGCCCCAGACCACTTGGCGTATTGGCGTCGGTTTCGCGCGCGATCCGTTTGCATATGCATGTTCTTTGCATATACATATATATGTACGTGTGCGTATGTTAATGTGGTAGGGTATGTAGGTATGTAGGTTTGGGGCGGCCCGGGCGATGTGCTATAGCTATATATATGTGGTAGGGGACGTAGGTTTTGCCCCAGACCACTTGGCGTATTGGCGTCGGTTTCGCGCGCGATCCGTTTG
Organism: Anomoia purmunda; assembly: GCA_951828415.1. Lineage (NCBI taxonomy): Eukaryota > Metazoa > Arthropoda > Insecta > Diptera > Tephritidae > Anomoia > Anomoia purmunda. The sequence continues at coordinate 28,671 of CATOUQ010000044.1, forward strand.
CATATGCATGTTCTTTGCATATACATATATATGTACGTGTGCGTATGTTAATGTGGTAGGGTATGTAGGTATGTAGGTTTGGGGCGGCCCGGGCGATGTGCTATAGCTATATATATGTGGTAGGGGACGTAGGTTTTGCCCCAGACCACTTGGCGTATTGGCGTCGGTTTCGCGCGCGATCCGTTTGCATATGCATGTTCTTTGCATATACATATATATGTACGTGTGCGTATGTTAATGTGGTAGGGTATGTAGGTATGTAGGTTTGGGGCGGCCCGGGCGATGTGCTATAGCTATATATATGTGGTAGGGGACGTAGGTTTTGCCCCAGACCACTTGGCGTATTGGCGTCGGTTTCGCGCGCGATCCGTTTGCATATGCATGTTCTTTGCATATACATATATATGTACGTGTGCGTATGTTAATGTGGTAGGGTATGTAGGTATGTAGGTTTGGGGCGGCCCGGGCGATGTGCTATAGCTATATATATGTGGTAGGGGACGTAGGTTTTGCCCCAGACCACTTGGCGTATTGGCGTCGGTTTCGCGCGCGATCCGTTTGCATATGCATGTTCTTTGCATATACATATATATGTACGTGTGCGTATGTTAATGTGGTAGGGTATGTAGGTATGTAGGTTTGGGGCGGCCCGGGCGATGTGCTATAGCTATATATATGTGGTAGGGGACGTAGGTTTTGCCCCAGACCACTTGGCGTATTGGCGTCGGTTTCGCGCGCGATCCGTTTGCATATGCATGTTCTTTGCATATACATATATATGTACGTGTGCGTATGTTAATGTGGTAGGGTATGTAGGTATGTAGGTTTGGGGCGGCCCGGGCGATGTGCTATAGCTATATATATGTGGTAGGGGACGTAGGTTTTGCCCCAGACCACTTGGCGTATTGGCGTCGGTTTCGCGCGCGATCCGTTTGCATATGCATGTTCTTTGCATATACATATATATGTACGTGTGCGTATGTTAATGTGGTAGGGTATGTAGGTATGTAGGTTTGGGGCGGCCCGGGCGATGTGCTATAGCTATATATATGTGGTAGGGGACGTAGGTTTTGCCCCAGACCACTTGGCGTATTGGCGTCGGTTTCGCGCGCGATCCGTTTGCATATGCATGTTCTTTGCATATACATATATATGTACGTGTGCGTATGTTAATGTGGTAGGGTATGTAGGTATGTAGGTTTGGGGCGGCCCGGGCGATGTGCTATAGCTATATATATGTGGTAGGGGACGTAGGTTTTGCCCCAGACCACTTGGCGTATTGGCGTCGGTTTCGCGCGCGATCCGTTTGCATATGCATGTTCTTTGCATATACATATATATGTACGTGTGCGTATGTTAATGTGGTAGGGTATGTAGGTATGTAGGTTTGGGGCGGCCCGGGCGATGTGCTATAGCTATATATATGTGGTAGGGGACGTAGGTTTTGCCCCAGACCACTTGGCGTATTGGCGTCGGTTTCGCGCGCGATCCGTTTGCATATGCATGTTCTTTGCATATACATATATATGTACGTGTGCGTATGTTAATGTGGTAGGGTATGTAGGTATGTAGGTTTGGGGCGGCCCGGGCGATGTGCTATAGCTATATATATGTGGTAGGGGACGTAGGTTTTGCCCCAGACCACTTGGCGTATTGGCGTCGGTTTCGCGCGCGATCCGTTTGCATATGCATGTTCTTTGCATATACATATATATGTACGTGTGCGTATGTTAATGTGGTAGGGTATGTAGGTATGTAGGTTTGGGGCGGCCCGGGCGATGTGCTATAGCTATATATATGTGGTAGGGGACGTAGGTTTTGCCCCAGACCACTTGGCGTATTGGCGTCGGTTTCGCGCGCGATCCGTTTGCATATGCATGTTCTTTGCATATACATATATATGTACGTGTGCGTATGTTAATGTGGTAGGGTATGTAGGTATGTAGGTTTGGGGCGGCCCGGGCGATGTGCTATAGCTATATATATGTGGTAGGGGACGTAGGTTTTGCCCCAGACCACTTGGCGTATTGGCGTCGGTTTCGCGCGCGATCCGTTTGCATATGCATGTTCTTTGCATATACATATGTATATATGTACGTGTGCGTATGTTAATGTGGTAGGGTATGTAGGTATGTAGGTTTGGGGCGGCCCGGGCGATGTGCTATAGCTATATATATGTGGTAGGGGACGTAGGTTTTGCCCCAGACCACTTGGCGTATTGGCGTCGGTTTCGCGCGCGATCCGTTTGCATATGCATGTTCTTTGCATATACATATATATGTACGTGTGCGTATGTTAATGTGGTAGGGTATGTAGGTATGTAGGTTTGGGGCGGCCCGGGCGATGTGCTATAGCTATATATATGTGGTAGGGGACGTAGGTTTTGCCCCAGACCACTTGGCGTATTGGCGTCGGTTTCGCGCGCGATCCGTTTGCATATGCATGTTCTTTGCATATACATATATATGTACGTGTGCGTATGTTAATGTGGTAGGGTATGTAGGTATGTAGGTTTGGGGCGGCCCGGGCGATGTGCTATAGCTATATATATGTGGTAGGGGACGTAGGTTTTGCCCCAGACCACTTGGCGTATTGGCGTCGGTTTCGCGCGCGATCCGTTTGCATATGCATGTTCTTTGCATATACATATATATGTACGTGTGCGTATGTTAATGTGGTAGGGTATGTAGGTATGTAGGTTTGGGGCGGCCCGGGCGATGTGCTATAGCTATATATATGTGGTAGGGGACGTAGGTTTTGCCCCAGACCACTTGGCGTATTGGCGTCGGTTTCGCGCGCGATCCGTTTGCATATGCATGTTCTTTGCATATACATATATATGTACGTGTGCGTATGTTAATGTGGTAGGGTATGTAGGTATGTAGGTTTGGGGCGGCCCGGGCGATGTGCTATAGCTATATATATGTGGTAGGGGACGTAGGTTTTGCCCCAGACCACTTGGCGTATTGGCGTCGGTTTCGCGCGCGATCCGTTTGCATATGCATGTTCTTTGCATATACATATATATGTACGTGTGCGTATGTTAATGTGGTAGGGTATGTAGGTATGTAGGTTTGGGGCGGCCCGGGCGATGTGCTATAGCTATATATATGTGGTAGGGGACGTAGGTTTTGCCCCAGACCACTTGGCGTATTGGCGTCGGTTTCGCGCGCGATCCGTTTGCATATGCATGTTCTTTGCATATACATATATATGTACGTGTGCGTATGTTAATGTGGTAGGGTATGTAGGTATGTAGGTTTGGGGCGGCCCGGGCGATGTGCTATAGCTATATATATGTGGTAGGGGACGTAGGTTTTGCCCCAGACCACTTGGCGTATTGGCGTCGGTTTCGCGCGCGATCCGTTTGCATATGCATGTTCTTTGCATATACATATATATGTACGTGTGCGTATGTTAATGTGGTAGGGTATGTAGGTATGTAGGTTTGGGGCGGCCCGGGCGATGTGCTATAGCTATATATATGTGGTAGGGGACGTAGGTTTTGCCCCAGACCACTTGGCGTATTGGCGTCGGTTTCGCGCGCGATCCGTTTGCATATGCATGTTCTTTGCATATACATATGTATATATGTACGTGTGCGTATGTTAATGTGGTAGGGTATGTAGGTATGTAGGTTTGGGGCGGCCCGGGCGATGTGCTATAGCTATATATATGTGGTAGGGGACGTAGGTTTTGCCCCAGACCACTTGGCGTATTGGCGTCGGTTTCGCGCGCGATCCGTTTGCATATGCATGTTCTTTGCATATACATATATATGTACGTGTGCGTATGTTAATGTGGTAGGGTATGTAGGTATGTAGGTTTGGGGCGGCCCGGGCGATGTGCTATAGCTATATATATGTGGTAGGGGACGTAGGTTTTGCCCCAGACCACTTGGCGTATTGGCGTCGGTTTCGCGCGCGATCCGTTTGCATATGCATGTTCTTTGCATATACATATATATGTACGTGTGCGTATGTTAATGTGGTAGGGTATGTAGGTATGTAGGTTTGGGGCGGCCCGGGCGATGTGCTATAGCTATATATATGTGGTAGGGGACGTAGGTTTTGCCCCAGACCACTTGGCGTATTGGCGTCGGTTTCGCGCGCGATCCGTTTGCATATGCATGTTCTTTGCATATACATATATATGTACGTGTGCGTATGTTAATGTGGTAGGGTATGTAGGTATGTAGGTTTGGGGCGGCCCGGGCGATGTGCTATAGCTATATATATGTGGTAGGGGACGTAGGTTTTGCCCCAGACCACTTGGCGTATTGGCGTCGGTTTCGCGCGCGATCCGTTTGCATATGCATGTTCTTTGCATATACATATATATGTACGTGTGCGTATGTTAATGTGGTAGGGTATGTAGGTATGTAGGTTTGGGGCGGCCCGGGCGATGTGCTATAGCTATATATATGTGGTAGGGGACGTAGGTTTTGCCCCAGACCACTTGGCGTATTGGCGTCGGTTTCGCGCGCGATCCGTTTGCATATGCATGTTCTTTGCATATACATATATATGTACGTGTGCGTATGTTAATGTGGTAGGGTATGTAGGTATGTAGGTTTGGGGCGGCCCGGGCGATGTGCTATAGCTATATATATGTGGTAGGGGACGTAGGTTTTGCCCCAGACCACTTGGCGTATTGGCGTCGGTTTCGCGCGCGATCCGTTTGCATATGCATGTTCTTTGCATATACATATATATGTACGTGTGCGTATGTTAATGTGGTAGGGTATGTAGGTATGTAGGTTTGGGGCGGCCCGGGCGATGTGCTATAGCTATATATATGTGGTAGGGGACGTAGGTTTTGCCCCAGACCACTTGGCGTATTGGCGTCGGTTTCGCGCGCGATCCGTTTGCATATGCATGTTCTTTGCATATACATATGTATATATGTACGTGTGCGTATGTTAATGTGGTAGGGTATGTAGGTATGTAGGTTTGGGGCGGCCCGGGCGATGTGCTATAGCTATATATATGTGGTAGGGGACGTAGGTTTTGCCCCAGACCACTTGGCGTATTGGCGTCGGTTTCGCGCGCGATCCGTTTGCATATGCATGTTCTTTGCATATACATATATATGTACGTGTGCGTATGTTAATGTGGTAGGGTATGTAGGTATGTAGGTTTGGGGCGGCCCGGGCGATGTGCTATAGCTATATATATGTGGTAGGGGACGTAGGTTTTGCCCCAGACCACTTGGCGTATTGGCGTCGGTTTCGCGCGCGATCCGTTTGCATATGCATGTTCTTTGCATATACATATATATGTACGTGTGCGTATGTTAATGTGGTAGGGTATGTAGGTATGTAGGTTTGGGGCGGCCCGGGCGATGTGCTATAGCTATATATATGTGGTAGGGGACGTAGGTTTTGCCCCAGACCACTTGGCGTATTGGCGTCGGTTTCGCGCGCGATCCGTTTGCATATGCATGTTCTTTGCATATACATATATATGTACGTGTGCGTATGTTAATGTGGTAGGGTATGTAGGTATGTAGGTTTGGGGCGGCCCGGGCGATGTGCTATAGCTATATATATGTGGTAGGGGACGTAGGTTTTGCCCCAGACCACTTGGCGTATTGGCGTCGGTTTCGCGCGCGATCCGTTTGCATATGCATGTTCTTTGCATATACATATATATGTACGTGTGCGTATGTTAATGTGGTAGGGTATGTAGGTATGTAGGTTTGGGGCGGCCCGGGCGATGTGCTATAGCTATATATATGTGGTAGGGGACGTAGGTTTTGCCCCAGACCACTTGGCGTATTGGCGTCGGTTTCGCGCGCGATCCGTTTGCATATGCATGTTCTTTGCATATACATATATATGTACGTGTGCGTATGTTAATGTGGTAGGGTATGTAGGTATGTAGGTTTGGGGCGGCCCGGGCGATGTGCTATAGCTATATATATGTGGTAGGGGACGTAGGTTTTGCCCCAGACCACTTGGCGTATTGGCGTCGGTTTCGCGCGCGATCCGTTTGCATATGCATGTTCTTTGCATATACATATATATGTACGTGTGCGTATGTTAATGTGGTAGGGTATGTAGGTATGTAGGTTTGGGGCGGCCCGGGCGATGTGCTATAGCTATATATATGTGGTAGGGGACGTAGGTTTTGCCCCAGACCACTTGGCGTATTGGCGTCGGTTTCGCGCGCGATCCGTTTGCATATGCATGTTCTTTGCATATACATATATATGTACGTGTGCGTATGTTAATGTGGTAGGGTATGTAGGTATGTAGGTTTGGGGCGGCCCGGGCGATGTGCTATAGCTATATATATGTGGTAGGGGACGTAGGTTTTGCCCCAGACCACTTGGCGTATTGGCGTCGGTTTCGCGCGCGATCCGTTTGCATATGCATGTTCTTTGCATATACATATATATGTACGTGTGCGTATGTTAATGTGGTAGGGTATGTAGGTATGTAGGTTTGGGGCGGCCCGGGCGATGTGCTATAGCTATATATATGTGGTAGGGGACGTAGGTTTTGCCCCAGACCACTTGGCGTATTGGCGTCGGTTTCGCGCGCGATCCGTTTGCATATGCATGTTCTTTGCATATACATATGTATATATGTACGTGTGCGTATGTTAATGTGGTAGGGTATGTAGGTATGTAGGTTTGGGGCGGCCCGGGCGATGTGCTATAGCTATATATATGTGGTAGGGGACGTAGGTTTTGCCCCAGACCACTTGGCGTATTGGCGTCGGTTTCGCGCGCGATCCGTTTGCATATGCATGTTCTTTGCATATACATATATATGTACGTGTGCGTATGTTAATGTGGTAGGGTATGTAGGTATGTAGGTTTGGGGCGGCCCGGGCGATGTGCTATAGCTATATATATGTGGTAGGGGACGTAGGTTTTGCCCCAGACCACTTGGCGTATTGGCGTCGGTTTCGCGCGCGATCCGTTTGCATATGCATGTTCTTTGCATATACATATATATGTACGTGTGCGTATGTTAATGTGGTAGGGTATGTAGGTATGTAGGTTTGGGGCGGCCCGGGCGATGTGCTATAGCTATATATATGTGGTAGGGGACGTAGGTTTTGCCCCAGACCACTTGGCGTATTGGCGTCGGTTTCGCGCGCGATCCGTTTGCATATGCATGTTCTTTGCATATACATATATATGTACGTGTGCGTATGTTAATGTGGTAGGGTATGTAGGTATGTAGGTTTGGGGCGGCCCGGGCGATGTGCTATAGCTATATATATGTGGTAGGGGACGTAGGTTTTGCCCCAGACCACTTGGCGTATTGGCGTCGGTTTCGCGCGCGATCCGTTTGCATATGCATGTTCTTTGCATATACATATATATGTACGTGTGCGTATGTTAATGTGGTAGGGTATGTAGGTATGTAGGTTTGGGGCGGCCCGGGCGATGTGCTATAGCTATATATATGTGGTAGGGGACGTAGGTTTTGCCCCAGACCACTTGGCGTATTGGCGTCGGTTTCGCGCGCGATCCGTTTGCATATGCATGTTCTTTGCATATACATATATATGTACGTGTGCGTATGTTAATGTGGTAGGGTATGTAGGTATGTAGGTTTGGGGCGGCCCGGGCGATGTGCTATAGCTATATATATGTGGTAGGGGACGTAGGTTTTGCCCCAGACCACTTGGCGTATTGGCGTCGGTTTCGCGCGCGATCCGTTTGCATATGCATGTTCTTTGCATATACATATATATGTACGTGTGCGTATGTTAATGTGGTAGGGTATGTAGGTATGTAGGTTTGGGGCGGCCCGGGCGATGTGCTATAGCTATATATATGTGGTAGGGGACGTAGGTTTTGCCCCAGACCACTTGGCGTATTGGCGTCGGTTTCGCGCGCGATCCGTTTGCATATGCATGTTCTTTGCATATACATATATATGTACGTGTGCGTATGTTAATGTGGTAGGGTATGTAGGTATGTAGGTTTGGGGCGGCCCGGGCGATGTGCTATAGCTATATATATGTGGTAGGGGACGTAGGTTTTGCCCCAGACCACTTGGCGTATTGGCGTCGGTTTCGCGCGCGATCCGTTTGCATATGCATGTTCTTTGCATATACATATGTATATATGTACGTGTGCGTATGTTAATGTGGTAGGGTATGTAGGTATGTAGGTTTGGGGCGGCCCGGGCGATGTGCTATAGCTATATATATGTGGTAGGGGACGTAGGTTTTGCCCCAGACCACTTGGCGTATTGGCGTCGGTTTCGCGCGCGATCCGTTTGCATATGCATGTTCTTTGCATATACATATATATGTACGTGTGCGTATGTTAATGTGGTAGGGTATGTAGGTATGTAGGTTTGGGGCGGCCCGGGCGATGTGCTATAGCTATATATATGTGGTAGGGGACGTAGGTTTTGCCCCAGACCACTTGGCGTATTGGCGTCGGTTTCGCGCGCGATCCGTTTGCATATGCATGTTCTTTGCATATACATATATATGTACGTGTGCGTATGTTAATGTGGTAGGGTATGTAGGTATGTAGGTTTGGGGCGGCCCGGGCGATGTGCTATAGCTATATATATGTGGTAGGGGACGTAGGTTTTGCCCCAGACCACTTGGCGTATTGGCGTCGGTTTCGCGCGCGATCCGTTTGCATATGCATGTTCTTTGCATATACATATATATGTACGTGTGCGTATGTTAATGTGGTAGGGTATGTAGGTATGTAGGTTTGGGGCGGCCCGGGCGATGTGCTATAGCTATATATATGTGGTAGGGGACGTAGGTTTTGCCCCAGACCACTTGGCGTATTGGCGTCGGTTTCGCGCGCGATCCGTTTGCATATGCATGTTCTTTGCATATACATATGTATATATGTACGTGTGCGTATGTTAATGTGGTAGGGTATGTAGGTATGTAGGTTTGGGGCGGCCCGGGCGATGTGCTATAGCTATATATATGTGGTAGGGGACGTAGGTTTTGCCCCAGACCACTTGGCGTATTGGCGTCGGTTTCGCGCGCGATCCGTTTGCATATGCATGTTCTTTGCATATACATATATATGTACGTGTGCGTATGTTAATGTGGTAGGGTATGTAGGTATGTAGGTTTGGGGCGGCCCGGGCGATGTGCTATAGCTATATATATGTGGTAGGGGACGTAGGTTTTGCCCCAGACCACTTGGCGTATTGGCGTCGGTTTCGCGCGCGATCCGTTTGCATATGCATGTTCTTTGCATATACATATATATGTACGTGTGCGTATGTTAATGTGGTAGGGTATGTAGGTATGTAGGTTTGGGGCGGCCCGGGCGATGTGCTATAGCTATATATATGTGGTAGGGGACGTAGGTTTTGCCCCAGACCACTTGGCGTATTGGCGTCGGTTTCGCGCGCGATCCGTTTGCATATGCATGTTCTTTGCATATACATATGTATATATGTACGTGTGCGTATGTTAATGTGGTAGGGTATGTAGGTATGTAGGTTTGGGGCGGCCCGGGCGATGTGCTATAGCTATATATATGTGGTAGGGGACGTAGGTTTTGCCCCAGACCACTTGGCGTATTGGCGTCGGTTTCGCGCGCGATCCGTTTGCATATGCATGTTCTTTGCATATACATATATATGTACGTGTGCGTATGTTAATGTGGTAGGGTATGTAGGTATGTAGGTTTGGGGCGGCCCGGGCGATGTGCTATAGCTATATATATGTGGTAGGGGACGTAGGTTTTGCCCCAGACCACTTGGCGTATTGGCGTCGGTTTCGCGCGCGATCCGTTTGCATATGCATGTTCTTTGCATATACATATATATGTACGTGTGCGTATGTTAATGTGGTAGGGTATGTAGGTATGTAGGTTTGGGGCGGCCCGGGCGATGTGCTATAGCTATATATATGTGGTAGGGGACGTAGGTTTTGCCCCAGACCACTTGGCGTATTGGCGTCGGTTTCGCGCGCGATCCGTTTGCATATGCATGTTCTTTGCATATACATATATATGTACGTGTGCGTATGTTAATGTGGTAGGGTATGTAGGTATGTAGGTTTGGGGCGGCCCGGGCGATGTGCTATAGCTATATATATGTGGTAGGGGACGTAGGTTTTGCCCCAGACCACTTGGCGTATTGGCGTCGGTTTCGCGCGCGATCCGTTTGCATATGCATGTTCTTTGCATATACATATATATGTACGTGTGCGTATGTTAATGTGGTAGGGTATGTAGGTATGTAGGTTTGGGGCGGCCCGGGCGATGTGCTATAGCTATATATATGTGGTAGGGGACGTAGGTTTTGCCCCAGACCACTTGGCGTATTGGCGTCGGTTTCGCGCGCGATCCGTTTGCATATGCATGTTCTTTGCATATACATATGTATATATGTACGTGTGCGTATGTTAATGTGGTAGGGTATGTAGGTATGTAGGTTTGGGGCGGCCCGGGCGATGTGCTATAGCTATATATATGTGGTAGGGGACGTAGGTTTTGCCCCAGACCACTTGGCGTATTGGCGTCGGTTTCGCGCGCGATCCGTTTGCATATGCATGTTCTTTGCATATACATATATATGTACGTGTGCGTATGTTAATGTGGTAGGGTATGTAGGTATGTAGGTTTGGGGCGGCCCGGGCGATGTGCTATAGCTATATATATGTGGTAGGGGACGTAGGTTTTGCCCCAGACCACTTGGCGTATTGGCGTCGGTTTCGCGCGCGATCCGTTTGCATATGCATGTTCTTTGCATATACATATATATGTACGTGTGCGTATGTTAATGTGGTAGGGTATGTAGGTATGTAGGTTTGGGGCGGCCCGGGCGATGTGCTATAGCTATATATATGTGGTAGGGGACGTAGGTTTTGCCCCAGACCACTTGGCGTATTGGCGTCGGTTTCGCGCGCGATCCGTTTGCATATGCATGTTCTTTGCATATACATATATATGTACGTGTGCGTATGTTAATGTGGTAGGGTATGTAGGTATGTAGGTTTGGGGCGGCCCGGGCGATGTGCTATAGCTATATATATGTGGTAGGGGACGTAGGTTTTGCCCCAGACCACTTGGCGTATTGGCGTCGGTTTCGCGCGCGATCCGTTTGCATATGCATGTTCTTTGCATATACATATGTATATATGTACGTGTGCGTATGTTAATGTGGTAGGGTATGTAGGTATGTAGGTTTGGGGCGGCCCGGGCGATGTGCTATAGCTATATATATGTGGTAGGGGACGTAGGTTTTGCCCCAGACCACTTGGCGTATTGGCGTCGGTTTCGCGCGCGATCCGTTTGCATATGCATGTTCTTTGCATATACATATATATGTACGTGTGCGTATGTTAATGTGGTAGGGTATGTAGGTATGTAGGTTTGGGGCGGCCCGGGCGATGTGCTATAGCTATATATATGTGGTAGGGGACGTAGGTTTTGCCCCAGACCACTTGGCGTATTGGCGTCGGTTTCGCGCGCGATCCGTTTGCATATGCATGTTCTTTGCATATACATATATATGTACGTGTGCGTATGTTAATGTGGTAGGGTATGTAGGTATGTAGGTTTGGGGCGGCCCGGGCGATGTGCTATAGCTATATATATGTGGTAGGGGACGTAGGTTTTGCCCCAGACCACTTGGCGTATTGGCGTCGGTTTCGCGCGCGATCCGTTTGCATATGCATGTTCTTTGCATATACATATGTATATATGTACGTGTGCGTATGTTAATGTGGTAGGGTATGTAGGTATGTAGGTTTGGGGCGGCCCGGGCGATGTGCTATAGCTATATATATGTGGTAGGGGACGTAGGTTTTGCCCCAGACCACTTGGCGTATTGGCGTCGGTTTCGCGCGCGATCCGTTTGCATATGCATGTTCTTTGCATATACATATATATGTACGTGTGCGTATGTTAATGTGGTAGGGTATGTAGGTATGTAGGTTTGGGGCGGCCCGGGCGATGTGCTATAGCTATATATATGTGGTAGGGGACGTAGGTTTTGCCCCAGACCACTTGGCGTATTGGCGTCGGTTTCGCGCGCGATCCGTTTGCATATGCATGTTCTTTGCATATACATATATATGTACGTGTGCGTATGTTAATGTGGTAGGGTATGTAGGTATGTAGGTTTGGGGCGGCCCGGGCGATGTGCTATAGCTATATATATGTGGTAGGGGACGTAGGTTTTGCCCCAGACCACTTGGCGTATTGGCGTCGGTTTCGCGCGCGATCCGTTTGCATATGCATGTTCTTTGCATATACATATATATGTACGTGTGCGTATGTTAATGTGGTAGGGTATGTAGGTATGTAGGTTTGGGGCGGCCCGGGCGATGTGCTATAGCTATATATATGTGGTAGGGGACGTAGGTTTTGCCCCAGACCACTTGGCGTATTGGCGTCGGTTTCGCGCGCGATCCGTTTGCATATGCATGTTCTTTGCATATACATATATATGTACGTGTGCGTATGTTAATGTGGTAGGGTATGTAGGTATGTAGGTTTGGGGCGGCCCGGGCGATGTGCTATAGCTATATATATGTGGTAGGGGACGTAGGTTTTGCCCCAGACCACTTGGCGTATTGGCGTCGGTTTCGCGCGCGATCCGTTTGCATATGCATGTTCTTTGCATATACATATATATGTACGTGTGCGTATGTTAATGTGGTAGGGTATGTAGGTATGTAGGTTTGGGGCGGCCCGGGCGATGTGCTATAGCTATATATATGTGGTAGGGGACGTAGGTTTTGCCCCAGACCACTTGGCGTATTGGCGTCGGTTTCGCGCGCGATCCGTTTGCATATGCATGTTCTTTGCATATACATATATATGTACGTGTGCGTATGTTAATGTGGTAGGGTATGTAGGTATGTAGGTTTGGGGCGGCCCGGGCGATGTGCTATAGCTATATATATGTGGTAGGGGACGTAGGTTTTGCCCCAGACCACTTGGCGTATTGGCGTCGGTTTCGCGCGCGATCCGTTTGCATATGCATGTTCTTTGCATATACATATGTATATATGTACGTGTGCGTATGTTAATGTGGTAGGGTATGTAGGTATGTAGGTTTGGGGCGGCCCGGGCGATGTGCTATAGCTATATATATGTGGTAGGGGACGTAGGTTTTGCCCCAGACCACTTGGCGTATTGGCGTCGGTTTCGCGCGCGATCCGTTTGCATATGCATGTTCTTTGCATATACATATATATGTACGTGTGCGTATGTTAATGTGGTAGGGTATGTAGGTATGTAGGTTTGGGGCGGCCCGGGCGATGTGCTATAGCTATATATATGTGGTAGGGGACGTAGGTTTTGCCCCAGACCACTTGGCGTATTGGCGTCGGTTTCGCGCGCGATCCGTTTGCATATGCATGTTCTTTGCATATACATATATATGTACGTGTGCGTATGTTAATGTGGTAGGGTATGTAGGTATGTAGGTTTGGGGCGGCCCGGGCGATGTGCTATAGCTATATATATGTGGTAGGGGACGTAGGTTTTGCCCCAGACCACTTGGCGTATTGGCGTCGGTTTCGCGCGCGATCCGTTTGCATATGCATGTTCTTTGCATATACATATATATGTACGTGTGCGTATGTTAATGTGGTAGGGTATGTAGGTATGTAGGTTTGGGGCGGCCCGGGCGATGTGCTATAGCTATATATATGTGGTAGGGGACGTAGGTTTTGCCCCAGACCACTTGGCGTATTGGCGTCGGTTTCGCGCGCGATCCGTTTGCATATGCATGTTCTTTGCATATACATATATATGTACGTGTGCGTATGTTAATGTGGTAGGGTATGTAGGTATGTAGGTTTGGGGCGGCCCGGGCGATGTGCTATAGCTATATATATGTGGTAGGGGACGTAGGTTTTGCCCCAGACCACTTGGCGTATTGGCGTCGGTTTCGCGCGCGATCCGTTTGCATATGCATGTTCTTTGCATATACATATATATGTACGTGTGCGTATGTTAATGTGGTAGGGTATGTAGGTATGTAGGTTTGGGGCGGCCCGGGCGATGTGCTATAGCTATATATATGTGGTAGGGGACGTAGGTTTTGCCCCA
>CATOUQ010000045.1:0-19876 GCA_951828415.1 Anomoia purmunda
ATATCGAACATGAAATTGCAGCAGTATCGGCCGATTTATGCTTGAAAACCGTCGATAATTGGGCTCAGCGTCTGGATTTCTGCAAGCGTGCCCGTGGTGCTCATGCAAAAGAAATCGAGTTCCATACATATTGCCATCGAATGTACTTTCACAGGAATAAAGAATTTAATTTATATCCCAAACCGTTTTTGTTTTATTTAAAAAAAAAATTTTGTAGCGTTCCTATTGAAAAACCCTGTATATGCTAAAATAAGATTTCAAATTACTATGACTCTAATATTCACAACGAATATTGTAAGAACTATTTTCGATTGTCGAAACAAACTAAACTAAGGGGATTTGTTTGAATGTATAAATATATGAATTTTTTTTGTTTTAAACTTTTTGGACGATTCTTTATAAAAATTTAGTTGATATTACAACAAAATGCATTGAAATAAAACTACTAAACTTTGTGCAAAATTCATAAATAAATTTGCGAACAATTTGCATATTCTTTTTTATGGTAAATTCTCTGTAGGAAGACTTTAGTATGAAGAAACTACAAACCTTCTCGACTTTTGCACGGCATTGGAAGACTATAGATCTGCTTTTTCTTCAAATTCAAAACTATCTAAATTACTTAAAAACACAGATATTTCTACTGTACACATAGTATGTAGGTTCATAACACAAGCTAAACTTAATATTTAAAAATGACTAGTTTAATTATCCACAATAATACACTCTAAACCTAAATTAAGTTCATTAACCTCACCCAATTATTTAACTTTCTCTTACATAAGCCGAAGGCCCTGGCAGCCAGTGCTTATTCCACAAGTGTAATAATTATTTATAATTGTTCCTCTTTCAAATAAATAAATAATAAATATGGCTACATACCTCTACAGAAACTCAAAATTTTCCCCTTTGCCGCACCTCATCATATATAACCTCTTAAAGAGTTATATCCATTATCCTCTTTTTCTTTGCCATAATATCAAATACCTTTGTACTATTGATTTCTACATCTTTATCAATACTGAGCAGTGTCTATCTTTCCGATTGCAATTCTCAAGAGGAGATTCTACTACGAAATTCTACTACTTATAAACGTTAAAAATTAAAAAAAAATATTAATATATTATTTTTTGACGACAATATTAATTTTTGAGCTCAAGGCCAGTATAAGGCAAGTATTTTGGAAAAAAGACAACAACAGTCAGGAGTGATAGAAATTATAGCTATTTCGGAGATCACCACATCTTCTCATCAGATTTCTTTCATAAACCCACCGTTATGTGAGCCCACAACTAACGACTTGCTGGGCAAGAACGTAGCCAATGGACCACTGTCGGCTTGTGACCTGCTGTTGCTTTTTACCAATTTCCATATGTCCTACCAACATAATTCAAACACCATAAGCCTCAAGAAAAGGGTTATGCCTTTATCCGGACAAATATAAATGTATTGTAAATACATAGAAAATATCATATCAGGACATAAAAATAATGGAAGAAAGATACCAAGGTCGATGGGACGACCACTTGATGGCAGACTACTGCGGGAACTTAATACGGGAATGTCCTGAGCGACGACATCATAGCAGGTCCTACAGAAAAAGTTGTTTGTAATTTTTTTTTAAATTAATTAATGAAAGGAATATATTTTTTTTTTATTTTTGTATTATTTTTAAACAGGCGCGCAATAAAAATATAATTTAAATCCATATTGGTATTTTTAATTAGGTTTTTTCGTGAAATATTTAAAAGTCTTTATCTGAAAAACTAGAGCCAATTCGACAAAACTGATATCATTTTCGTAATCAGCGCCCCCAAATTAACCTAAATCGACTTAAAAATCTCCGACCGCAATATTTTTTTCCGCAGTGTTATTATAGCAAGGAATGCATTTATTATTTAAATTTGATTAATCTATGTACATCCGAAATTCTTACTTAATATATTATATATACATATGTATATATATATATTTAAAAAAATTTTATTTTTATTTTTAATTTTTAATTTAATTAATTTTTCTTCTGTATACTCTCTTACAAATATATTATATTTTAACGTATCGTTACGTACATATGTTTTTAGTATTTAATCAAAATAGTATAATGACGTGATTAGCATTATAAAAGCTTTATCCTAAAATAAACTCCCTATATAATTTATTTAGCAGTTTCCTATTTTACTAATAACAAATTCAAAGTCCGCAGTTTGCACACATTCATAGAATTGACATTGCCTACAACTACAAATCCACCTGTTTCAGAGATTAGCAATAGTAAAACTCTTCGTAGTAAACTACTGAATATCTATCTTCTCTATGACACCAGAGTGATTTTCCCACGCCAACCATAGCCAGACAATATAAAGCTCCAGCTATAAATCGCTCATGCATAATAAGTAATTTTAAATTTTTTCTACACTTCAGCGCACAAATAAAAACAAATATTAAACAGCCAAACGATCGAGACAATGCACTGGAAATGTGCAATCATGCAACCACCACAAATCCACTAACTCGGTAGAGAGGGAGAGAGAGAGAAGAAAAAAAAATGAAGTATGCATTTGAATTGCACTGAAAAGCCAATAAAGAGTGGGAACACAATGTAGGAAATTATTGAAACGACTGCCGCTGTCCACCACCAGCACGTCAATTTGAAGCTTGACATTTTGAAGCCTGAAAATGAAAACGGCACAAAATGCGTTTGTCACACAAATAATAGCGACATAAATCAAAAAAAAAAAAAAATCTATGTTAAAATATGGGATAACTAAGTAAGTGAGGCGGTGTGTTGAGATTGAGGTTAGAGCATGAAGCTGTCACATTTTCATCATGCTCCGCCCATTTCAATGCAAAGCAAATGCGTTGCGAATATTCGAAACAACAAAACGTGTGGTGCATTTTTCCATTTCATTCAGTGATTTTTGTAAAAAAAAAGAAATATTTTTGTTGTAGTTTCATTTACTCTTTAGCAAATATTTATATAAATATCATTCACGCATTTATTCATTCATTTCACTTGTCGGTGTCTGTGCATCTCCATCTCCATATCTCCATCTGCCAGCCATTGAGGCAACACTCAGTTTAACTCATTTAGTTCAATTGTTCTTTTTGTTGTTTTTTTTCATTGCTCACGCTCACGCATTCGCTGTGTGGGGTTAGCTTATTCATTGCTGCTGGCGATGTCAAATCCATTATGTAAATTTTGTCACCGATATTATACACTTACTTCAAATAGCAAGTGTAAATGGCAGTTTTACATTACAATAAAGCCACGCAGGCGCAAACAATGCGACAGGTAGTCGAGCGCATTGAGACGACCACTACATGCACAGCGTAGGATGGGCATGCAAATCGGCACTAAAATATACGGCATGATGTGGTCACATTTGCTTTTGAAACGCAACAGCAGCTTGAACTGAAAAAAATGAAGTAAAAGGTTTTTTCGACGTTTGTTGGTGGAGTTTTTTTTTCAAGAAATTGTGAAAAACCATAACATGCATATCATAACTATATGACTGGGATTTATTGACATGTATTGACATTTCATTTGGCTCCAATTAATTTTAATTAAAATCTTATTAATTTAACTTTTGTTGTTAATATAAATCCTAGTTTCAAAATTTGTTTAAATCTTAACAAAATCCAACAGATTTTGTATCAATATTTTAGAAAACATTTGGGTATGCAATTATATAGCGCATTTAATTTTAGTACAATAAAATGCAAGTTTAAAAGTCCTAAAAAGTCGTTTAAATTTTTGATAATTTTTTCACTGACAGTATGTGCACTTTTGTTCCATATAAATTGATAGAATTTTATAAATATTTATACAAAATTTGAAGCTCTAATGAATTAGGTTTTTATTGTATAAAAAATTATATATTTATGAAAAAAACTAAAAAAAAAACCCGGCAGACATTATCCTGCCACTATTTATTTGTTAATTACCCATTGTATTTGTAACCAGCAAACGCTGCTCGGTTTCTGTCACATATAACTGATGGAAACTCGCTCAAAAGTTTAAGTATGCATCTTGTCCTCGCTGAAATGAACAGTTAGATATTTTGGTAATTTATATTCTTGTGTAAAATGCAATTAAAATTGACAAAACGAATGTTTTGATATCCAAATTTTACATGTGTATTATTTAATGTAATTAATTTTGGGTTTCCAAACATTTTGCAAAGGTTAGGTATTAACCTTATCCCCAGCAAAAGGAAGGGTTTGACATCCATATTTTACAACTTAGTATAAGATGTGTATAAATTTATTGAATTCAATTTTTTCCAATGGGTTCCAACCCACTATATGATATTAGCATTTTTCTTAGGGAATCGAATAGTTTGGCACCCATGTTTTCATATTTTTGTGACTTGTTTATAAGTTAATTTAATTCTAATCCTAATAAAAAATAGCTAGGAATTTTCTTTATATTTGTGTGTGGATATTTTGATTAAATTTGACTTTTCAAACTGATGGCAAACATCTGCCAAGCACTAAATATATTTAACAACTTATTATCTTATCTACAAAAAAAATATATATATATATACATAAATAGGTCGAGCTATTTCGGAGGCGTTCGACATGACAATTTAACAAGAGATTTCTATATATAAGATTGATAAGAGATCAACCGAATATCGATTTTTAGCGCCTAACAATAAAATTCGGGACATTTTTTAATCAGAAAATATGGGCTTTAAAATCAGAATTCAAAAAACCCACAATTTTTGATCAGTATATTTTCATTTAGAAATATTGGCTCTGGAAAGTAAAAAGTACTGCACAGCAGTTTTCCTAGACATACAGCAAGCTTTTGATCGAGTCTGGCATAAGGGAATATTATATAAAATTAAGAAAATACTTCCGGCTCCATACTACTTATTACTAAAATCATATTTAACCAACCGGAAATTTTATGTTGTAAATCAAGGCGTAACATCTAATATATACTCCATAAATGCTGGTGTGCCGCAGGGCAGTGCTGGGCCTGGTATTGTATACAATATTCACTGCTGATTTGCCCGTGATGGCAGATGTAAACATTGCCACGTATGCTGACGATACAGCTATAATTGCAACATCTCTGACACCAGGAGACGCGTCACTGAGTATACAGAAAGAGCTTAATGAAATGGAGAAATGGTTGCACAAATGGAAAATTAGAGTTAAGCCCCCAAAAATCTACGCATGTAACTTTCACTCTTAGAAGAGGAGACTGTCCTCCTGTTAATCTTTGTGGGACTCAAATACCACAAAATACGACAGTGAAATATCTTGGTGTATACCTCGATAGGAGGTTGACCTGGAGGACGCATATAAATGCCAAAGTGAAGCAGCTGAACCAAAAAACAAAAAAGATGTATTGGCTTTTTAGAAAAAAATCGCAACTAAGCCTAGAAAATAAAGTAAGAATCTATAAAGCTATCCTTAAACCGGTTTGGACTTATGCATTACAACTCTGGGGAACGGCAAGTCACTCCAATGTGGAAATAGTTCAACGCTATCAGTCAAAACCATTAAGACTCATAACAGGTTCTCCTTGGTTTGTTAAAAATGAGGAAATACATAAAGACCTCAATATACCTTATGTTAAAGAAGAGATAATAAAATATAGCAAAAAGTATGTTATTCGACTCGACAAGCATTGTAATACTTTAGCCATAAATCTCCTAGATAATAGTCAAAGTACACGAAGACTGAAACGAGTCCATATATTAGATTTACCAGATAAATAGTATAAAAGATCCTAACATAAAATAGCATACACATATAATGGTTAGTCTCCACTGAGATTCCTGTTAAGTACCTAGGTTAAGATTACAAATTATACCATTTGCTTGTTGTCGTAAAGATAGATTGCACGTAAAAGTATACAAAAAAAAAAAAAAATACAAAAAAAAAATTAAAAAAAATTTCTTAAACCAATATAAAGTTACAAATGTTCAGCCAAAGTACGTCCGTTTTCTGCCCGAAGGCAAATCGAAGTTCGTTGCCCGCATATGACCAAGCCGAAGCCGAAGTTCGGTAGTGCTCTTTCCATTTTTAATCAACCGGTCCGCGCAAATCATAGCTATTTATGTAATTTGATAAAACTTTAGTACGTTTATTTTTGGTTGAATTAATAACATTTTTTTTTTTGGCTGAAAAATATTTTTATACGATTTTTTTAAATTATTGTTTTTGCTGTAAAAATCGACCTTTCTTGTAGCTCGGGAGAGTTTTTATTTGAAATTTGCGTAAAAATTTATGGATTTTAACACATGTTTTTTTGCATAACAATAAACAAAAAATATACTTTTTTTCAAATACTTTATTTTCAAAAAGTGTATTTTTTGTTTGCTAAAAATTCGTTGCCAATAAAAAGATAATTTGATGGGTATTTTGGGAAAACGGCTATTAGGGAAACATTTTGTTGAAATTAAATGGAATTACAAGTTTAATATTTCCTACTGAGAACATGTTTGTCATGTATAAATGAATAAGACATATATATCGAATGCATAAGATATATGTATCCTATGAATAAGATATATTGATCTTATGAACTTTTTGTATGTATCAAAACCAAAATGTAAAAGCTTACATTGAATTTGAAAAAGTTAGTCTGTATTAAATCGTTGAATTGAACACACGATGTTTTACTAGTAACTTCGGCCACTCGCGTAAGTACACTATGTATACCCATGGTACATAGAAAATACCAACACATTTTTTGAAGTTATGATCAAAAAATGGAGATGGTTTTTTTTTCATTTTGACGGCGTTCTTCTTAATATAGTCGTCTCAAATAGTGATGCGTATATTAATTTTCACGCAATTTTAATAGTTTTATTCTAATAGATGAAGAGTCTATCATTAGAATAATTAAAAAAAATCAAATTTCGCGCCCATTTCTCAGTGTTGTGAAGGCGATTGCGTGAATTATTCGCTCTATTTTTTCTAAATACCCAAAGTTTGGCAGATAATTTTCAAAACCTGTTTTACCGTTATATTTACGATAATTCAGACTGTCATTCTATTTTTTGTATTTCCTTTCCATTTCTGTATTATATTTTGAGTATTTCTTGTAATTTCTTGTCTTTCAGATTTTTGCTATAATTAAAAGGAAAATGTCAGCAGCATTTTGCCAAAGGAAAAAATCCAGCGATTTAAGAAACAAACAAACCCCGATTCAGTAAATTAGATGACATTGCTAATGAACTACAGCAATTATTTCCTGACATGACTATACAAACTGAAGGCGAAGTTTGTCCAAACTGCTACTCAAGATTGCTACACAAAATTCTAGTCCCTTTTATCAGGAAGACAAGAAAATACGCCATCAGTTTTGTCAGCATCAAGTTACAACTCGACACTCCTCGGCAGCAACGTTTCAGACACATCTTATGTGCCCAAGGCATGTAATGATGATTTTCAAAAACCTAATGAGGTACTTGGGCTTAATGCATCAACCATTTCACCCTTAAAGAATGCCACTGAAGTTGACCCTCGACGTCGCATCTATTACGAGGCAAGGAAACGAAAGGAAATAGTGGCAGTAGAAAATGTGCGGCTTTCGAAAAAATAAAATTATTATAAATAAAACATCGCTGTAGAAGAATTTTGTTTACCCGCACAAGAATTTTTCGACTGCGAGTTATGCAAAAATTGGTTTAAAAATTTTAGTCACAGTAAATTTCTTTTCTCGTTAACAATTTCCCTAGCTCTCCTAGTCACGTGATAAGTTACATTAGGCCATTTTGATAGAACTAATTTCTTCGCTATTGCGCAAATATTGTAGGTGCGTCTTATGCAAAATAGTTAGATCAGAACTAGTTCTTAAAATCTAAAGTTGTACTAAGTAAAGTATAGCAAACCTAAGCAAACGTTCTCTAAATTGTACAAAATAGTAAAACGAAACGCACTTAGTGTGGGAATATATTGGTAAAGTCAGACATAAATCATAAATTGATTTCAATTCATACCCAAATATTCATGTAGGATTCTAAGCAGTGCCGTTTTTAAAAGTCCAGTTACATCTGATAATTCCTTAGATTTGAGCTTTGAATGGTCGTTCTTGGCTTGGTTTATCAGCAACTGATTCTTTTTATCAATGAATACAAAAAAAAAAAGAACGCCCCTGTATAGCACATTATTATTTTAACGTTTTTATCAAAACTTTAACTACACCTACACACTAAATTTCGCGCATTTTGGAATAAAATTTGCCCATTTTACACCATTCTTATGGTAAGTAGGCATAGGAAGCTGTGTAAACTTACATTTTAGTTTTATGACATGTTCAGCAGTTCTCTGGAGAATATGATGGAAAACCTTTTTGTAGAGAACCTCAACTCTCTAACGTCTCCAAAGATGAAAGTTTTTAATTTCATTTGAGAAAAATTAAAAGAAAAACTATTCTTAAAACTACGATATTACGTGTTAAAATATATCAGATTAAAAATTTTGTTATAAAATTCTACTATAGGCGTCTGAATATACCGATTTTCAAACTTCCACATGAACGCCAACAAAATGTGTTCGAAGGTTAATTTTATAATAGGTGATTTTTTAGCTATTTTCTTTTTGGCGACACTGGTTTTGACAGTTCACCTACGTTTCATGTCTAGTGTCACTGTCAAACATCTAGAGTTTGGTCTGTAATTTAACATATGAATCGTCTTACAAACGAACAATGCTTGAAAATTATTGAACTTTATTATTAAACAGCCGGTTTATGTTAAGTTTGTTCGTCGCGGGCTTCTTCCATTTTATGTTCGGTTTAATCGACCTACTGAGGCGGCTATGCAATCCGGGCTATTGTGACTAAATTTCGCACCAAATTTACATTGTTTGACATTAAAAAACCAACACGCTTACCTAGAACTGAGAAATGTACTGAGGAAAATATCGCAGCTTTATCGGCCAGTGTTAGTGATGACCGTGAATTATCGATTCGGCGCAACTGGGTCACTGTTACTCCACTACGTGGAACATTTTGGGGAAGGATTTAGGTGTGAAGCTTCTCAAAATACTGTTGGAGCAATCATTTAAGCCAAACGACCTATCACAGTCTCAAATTTTTGGTGAATGGGCATTTGAAAAGTTGGCCGAAAAACTACTTTTTTTTTTATCGAAAAAGCTCAGTTCAGGTTAAATGGATACAGTGAATATGAAAAACTGTCGTTTTTGGAGTGAAGAGCAATCAGAAGCATAGAAGATGCTACCGATGCATCCAGTAAATTTCACTGTTCGGTGTGGATTATGGGCTGACAGCACAGTGGGCCGTGTTTCTTCAAAGATGATGCGAATCGCAAATGTTACTGTGAATGGTGAGCACTACCGGTACGATGATAATAAACTTACTTTTCTTTGTCCAAACCAGAAGAACTTGATTTGCCAGATATGTGGTTTTAACAAGTTACACAATGGACCTATTGAGAAGTGAATTCCGTGAACAGTTTATTTCACGTTTGTGGTATGTCAATTGGCCGCCTAGATCGTGCGATTTAACGCCTCAAGACTTTGTTTTTTAGGGCTATGTTAAGGCGCATGTCTATAGCGACAAGTTTGCTTCATTCGAGGCACTGGAAGCCAAGAATGAAACATTTATTCGTGAGATACAGGCCGAAAGGTTGGAAAAAGTATGCCAATATTCGATTAAACGGATGGAATATTTACCGTTGCCAATATTTGCTTAAAATAATATTCAAACATTCAATTATATCGGCCGTACGATTCAATAAAGGTTTGCAATTTTTTGAATTTTATGTGTTTTTTTTATTTATTGATTTATAAGTCGTTGCACTGGATTAAAGTTATTTAAATTAAGAGTTAATTAACCTTAAAAAAAGGTTTGTTTTCCCGAGCTATGGGTGGATTTCTACCCACATATTTTGTACGAAATATTTAAGTGCGATGAATTGTTTCTACTTTAATTATTACAGAACGAAATTTTTCATTTTGTTAATAAAATTGACGCACACTGTACGTGTTTTGCAGGCAGAGTTTTTACAAAAGCAATATCTAATTTTTTCTCATTGTTTTTCCTCTCCTTGCAAAAATTTCGCATCGTCCACGTAATTTTTGATTATCCGGCACTTACCCTTAAGAATTTTTAGCTGGTTGCGGAGCGATCGGAAAGAGTTTTTGCGCTTTTTTTGTTGAGAGAAATTAGGAGAATGAGAATGACTATGGATTTGGTAGAATTCTATCCTTTAGTTGAGAAAACAAATAATTCTTCTTACAAATCCCCTTGTTTATTACATAGCACTAAAATAATAATCGATTTTTCTTAAAACTAATTTAGTGGCAGAGTCATTGAGTTTCATCCGTATTGAAGCATTTAATATATTTTATTCAATGTTAAATTTTGTGTAGAATTCTACCCAAAGGTCAACGAACACTTAAGAAAAAGTATCAAAACTTACAATATGAAGTAGTACGAGCCTCAGAAGGGTATAATTCATACCACGGATGGACAATGAAGATTTCAATTTCCTAAAACTCCAATTTTTCTTATAAAAAATGTATTATCCGCCGAGTCGAAGCCTTGTATGCCCGTATTCTTCTAGTAAACCATTAAATGTCAGCTTATGTAGCATTAAACAAATATGTACATCAAGTTGAAAAATAAAAAGAAAAAATTTTTACAATAAGCACGAGGAAACAACGAAAAGATTGGTGTGGCAAAAAGTACAGCGTTTGACGTGGCGCTTGTCACGTCAAAGTCAGTTGCACCTAGGCGCGACTGTAAATCCACGAAGAGTCATACGCGAACGCACGTACAGCAAGCTTGTTAACTAGTATTGTATTTATCTACTATCTATATAGAAGCAAAATTTCAACGGCATTTTCTAAGCGCAGCTAAGTAAGACAACAGCCGCGGCTATTACTTTTTTTTTTTTTGTTTTTTGCGGTTGTGTTCAAATTAATTGATAATTCATAAGCGCATATGGCGGCATCTGATAGTGCTACCATTTTTGGCAACAAAATTCATGCAGCTTTAAAAACTGCTAGAAGTAAAAAAAAAACTGAAATAGCATGGGAAATTAAACGAAAACAAACTAAAAAGAAAATGAAGAAATAATATAATGCATAAAAAAAAAAAAAACCAAGTAATAAATGGCGACGCTTGTTTTTCCGCTCTTCGGGGAATTATGGCTTGCAATGTTGGTCAAATATTGTTTGCTTTTCATTTTGTCTTTACAAAACATTTTGCAATTGGCAGTTATAATGAAAACTTTACATTACACCCAACAAAAAAATTAACTAATTTCTAATTTAAAATCAAGTAAAAATATCCCAGCAGGCTGTCTAATGTCAATAAGATACTCAGTAAGGAACAAAATTTCCGCAAAAAACTCTGAGTTGTCAAATTTAATTTGTTCCACTCCTGTCGTTGCATTAAATGGCTCACACGTCAAATAGCAAGTTGCATGTATGTACATGTTGCACGTTGCGCTGCTTTGGTGTGGCACGTCATTTTCTTGCCACTAAGTTTATGGTCTCTTGCCAGTGCATAGTTTGTTCGCAAGTGTTGGGAATCAATTTGAAAAATGACCATTAAAATAAGTACAAAACAAGTAAAAACAGCGCTGTCTTCGGCTATGCCGAAGGCTTCATACCTTTCATGAATGGAAGAATAGTAAAAAACGTGTTATTGTATTACAATTTCGTATTACCTATAGTTAAAAGCGAAAATTTCCTTCAAATCAATAAAAATAATTCTAGTAAAGGCATTGTTATAAATTATTTAATGCTTTTCCTTATGTAATTAAAAAGATCTATGTTTTAAGAAGGGAATGGTTTTTGAATATTTTTAATATCGTATCGACGCTTGATATTCAACATTTAAAAAATACAAATAATTAAGTATTAATATGTAAGACCTACATACATATGTCGGTCTTTGAAAACAGTTATCAGATCCGTAAATAGTTCCCAAACGTTTAACGCTATGATTCATGTGATATTGCGCTGAGCTTATTACTTTTCGCAATAAATATTTGTCCTGAATTTATCTTGCCGATTTACACTGTGAACTCCGATCTTGATGAATACTAATATATAGCTAATAATGGTTGATGTTTGTGCAAAATTTCAAGCCTTTAGCTGTTTAAATGCAGGAGTTATGGTGCAAAATGCAATATCTGAACAATCGGTTGTATGGGAGCTATATGTTATATTTCTCCGATCTTCATGATTTTCAATACTGATACGTAGCTAATAATGGCTGATATTTCTGCAAAATTTCAAGCCTTTAGCTGCTTCAATATCTGAATAATCGGTTGTATTATATGTTATAGTCACCCGATCTGGCCGATTCCGACAAATGTTTAATCATTTGTACAACGACACCTGCTCACCAAATTTCATCAAAATAGCTCTAAACTTGAGGGACTAGTTTGCGTTCAAACAGACGGACAGACGGACAGACGGACAGACAGACGGACATGGCTAAATCGACTCAGCTCATCGTCCTGATCATTTAGGTATACTTTTGATGGGTCTATCTCTTCTCCTTCTGGCACTTACAAACATCGGACCAAACTTAATATACCATTTCATTCTCATGAAAGGTATAAAAAGGCTAAGAAAGTTAAAAAAAAAACTACGGCCGGCAATATTGATTTTTCTTCTGTAATGGCAGCACTCGTTGAAGCACTACTTTTGTGAAATAGAAATTTTGAGGTGCTCATATTTACAATAAATTCTAATGGCAAAAAATCCACTGTGATTTTACGAGAGCCACAAAATTTTATTTGCATCTTCTTCTTATTATACATAAAAATACAGTGTAGGTTTGTAATTTGGTTAAGTTGGTGTGGCAGTCCCCTCAGGGAGAACCAACTCACATATACTTACTCAGAAAAGAAGCCTTAGTACAAAGTAAAGGCGTCACTAACCTGCAAAAGAGAAATGGAAGTGAATATAAATTTTGAAAAAAATATATACTAATATATTTAAATAAGATAAGATTTGTCGGTGATACAAAAATTAAATATCATTAAACTACTTTGCTTTCACTTAACTACCAACAAAAAAAAATATCTAATTATTTTATTCTGTATGGCAGAAATGCAGACTGGTAATTAAAATATAGACATTCAAAAAACAGAATGTCGATCTGTGCACTCAAACAAAAGTTCCTCTACAGATCAAAGAAAGATTTTGTTTATTTTTAACTGGTTAAAATATCGCAATTTTTTCTTTAAATACGATACTATCTCCAGAAAGAGCAAATGTATCTTCAAAATGAATAAACAAAACTTCATAAAAAATATATGTTTTCTTCAAACGTAGTAAATGCTTCTGTAGCTCAATCTATTCCTCCTCTTTTGAATGCGTGAAAATTTTCATCGAAAAAAGGGAACATAACGGGGAAAATCAAAAAACTTTTGGATGTTGCTTAAGGATATGCTTATCCCTCGTATTATACCTTAAAACAAAATCAATTGTTGATTAACCGCTTCGAGATTTATCTTCCGAATTCAAAAAAAAGGCCTCGTGCACCGAAAATGCGAGGCAGAAGTCAAACTTCTTTGCCGTTGGTAGTAGTAGTAATAGTTGTGGTCGTAGTGGTAATAGTAATAGTGGTTAGTACTACTTAGTAGTAAGTAAGTAGTAGTAGGAGTTAGTAGTACTTAGTAGTAGCATTAGTAAAAACGGTAGTAGTTACGACTACAAAAAATTGTAGTGGAAATCAGTAAAAATATTAGAAGTATTTAGTGATAACATTAGTTAAAATAGAAGTCGTAGTTAGTTAGTAGTACAAAGTAGTAAAAATAATAGTAGTAATTGGTAGTAGCATCAGTACAAATAGAAGCAAAGAATAATGAAAATAGTAGTAGTAATTAGTAGTAGCATAAGTAACAATAGTAGTAGAAATTAATTAAATAGGAGTAGTATTTAGTAGTAATATAAGTAAAACTAGTCGAAACATTAGTAAAAATAGTATTAGTACATAGAAGAAGTAACTATGGAAGCACTAATAGAAATAGTAGTAGTAGATAATTAGCAGTAGCATAAGTAAAAAATAGTAGTATAAATTAATAAAAATAGGAGTAGTAATTAGTAGTAACATAAGTAGTAGAAATTGGTAAAAATAAATTATAAATAAATATATTAATAAAATTAGTAAAAATAGTAAAAATAGTAACAGTAATTAGTAGCAGCATCAGCAAAAGAAGTTGCAGCAGTAGTAGTTGTAACGATGGTAGTAGTATAGTAGTGGTGAATCTGTCCCGAACTGCTGAGAGGTTCTGAAATGGTACCGAAATATCTGTCCGAAAATAGCGCCGAAACGGTGCAGAACTTGTATTCAACTTGTCTTGGTCCTGAACTAGTGCCGATATGGTTCCAAGCTATATATGTTGCATGTAAGTAGACTTTGTTCGTTACGCGATGTCAACACGCGATCGCTACGCGATGTAAAAAATCGCTCTAATCCAGCTAAAGAAGTGTTAGGAAAAAAAATAAAGAAATTTTTTCAATTATTTCATAGCTCTTTAAAAAATGCACTCGAAAGTCAACCTGTAGAAGGTGAACTATTTCCGCTGTTCAAAAACAAAAAACGAGTGAAGTTCTGTACTCAGTTTTTATCTCTTTGTGATTGCGGACAGAAAAATGTTTTGGATTCAGTTGTTAGAGTCGATGATAGTCGATGATTCTACGAAATGCTGCTCTGTAACAAAGGAATTGATGGAGTGGCGCCAACGTCTGAGTTCACCATTATAAAAAGAACAAATGTGAGTAATGGTGCCCACAGTCACCGACGTGTCCGTTTTGCCGTGTCTGTTTGTCGGGAGATACACAAAATTGAGCAAAACTTGTGCCCGCGCGTATGTTTTGTAAACAAACTTTGCGTACACAAAACTGTGTTTGTATGCATCAACACAATGTTGCCATTCCTTTGTTTGCATACATACTTTTACACACATCCGCGTTGTAAATTACAATTTTTCATTGTATAATAAACCAAAGCCAAAAACCAACAAATGCAAATAGTTAATTTATCTATAATTAACATTATTAAACATCGATTTTAAATTAATTTAATAAAAATTTAAATTTTTATAAGGTTATTTTGTTAATGATTTTAAAAAGTTTTTGCTTGGCAACACTGTGCGGTGAGAGAGCACTCAGCTGACACGGCTTCACGGCAAAAAATCTAAATTTCTCAGTTTACACACGTACACGCCGCGCGTACCCGTCACACGAACACGTTGATGAGTTTGCATTTACATGGCGCTCTCATAAGTTTGATCGTGTCAGCTGACACGTAGCGTACGTTTGCGTCGGTGACTGTGGGCACCATAAATCTCTAAAGAAGATTATGGATACAATATTTGCGGATACCGCAGGATTTTTAAAAGCGAAATAGGTTTTCTTGCAACATCAATTACTTGATGCTATTAATTAGAAATGCAATTGTAAGGAGGTTTGCCACTGATTGACTGTGGACGGCCCGCTCTTAGAAAAAGCTTTTCTATAATTCGTTGATGGTACTTGCCCCGAGTAGGATTGGAAATCGGGACGCTCTGAATTAAGTGCACCCACGCAAAGCACTCCGCTACTACGGCCGCTTAGGGCTGTGTGGAGGGGGTAGCCAACTGTTTGAAAATTAAGGGCAAAATTATGAATAAAGCAAACGAAATTAGGATATACTATATATCACATGCACATTTATCGACACAAAACTTTTTTGAAAGCAGATCGTAAAAGAGTTACCGTTTTCCCAAAATTAAAGAAATTTTTGTTTAAGTTAAATTAAATAACAATAAATAGACATGAAATCCACTTTATGTTATCAAGACAAGAAGCAATTTTAAATAGAAATGAAACTAATAAAATAAAATAAAAAACATAATTTTTCTTTGACTTTTGTAAGACTGATAAATATTTATAAATAAGCGCTTTACGATGATCAGAAAATACTTAAAGCATTCTGTATAGCTCAGATTGAATTTCAGCTTTTTAATGGTGCAGTGTTTGCACAAATCCCACAGAGAGTGAGCTTAGTATAGCCGTGGAGAATAAGTGGGGTTAGCTGACTCGAACGCAATGACGTAATTGATTTTTGTTAATTTTTAAACAAATTTTTATCGGTCATGTTCTGAAAACCGAACGATTTAAGATCATAAAGTGTGGTTAAATTTTAAGGGCCGATGTCGATTTTGAATAAAACACAAATTATTTTAGAAGTTATTGTAATTTCTTTTTATTATGATAATATGGTGTGGTTCAATTATGTATGGAACAAAATATCGGCCAAATGTCCGCCGCGACCTCGGCGGCACACCTGCATCCGATAGTCCAAATTTTCGATGACGCTGAGGCATAATTGAGGTTCTATGCCGTTAATGTGCCGAATTATCTCATCCTTTAGCCCCAGCGGTGTCAAATCACATTATCTTGGTGGCCAACTGGCATCGCCACGACGTGAGATAGCACGGCCGTTGAATTTGTCGTGCAAAAGAGCCATTGCTTCGTTGGCTGTGTGGCAAGTGGCACCATCCTGTTGGAACCACACATCGTCCACATCCATATGTTCCGATTCGGGCCATAAAAAGTTCGTTATCATCTCACGATAGCGAACACCATTCACAGTAACTGCCTGAGCGGCCTCATTTTGGAAAAAATACGGCCCGATGATGCCGCCAGCCCATAAATCGAAAACACAATTAGGAAAAAGCCAATTCAGCCGCCCCATTTCAGTAAAACAAAGCCTATTCAATTAAATCAAATACAAAAATATAAAATATTTCCTCTCAAAATGGTTTCTATTATTACCACAACTCGTCACAAGTCGCTAAGTTGTATTCTTCTTGTCAAATGTTTTTTATGGCTTAAACAAAAATATTGCTATTGCAAGTAAGTTGTATGTTGTCTAAAATGCCGGAAATATTTCAAGAATTTTATTAGACGGCTTTTGAAAATGACTTTTTAAGGTGTTGTTTAGGCTACTTGTTGTTCTTGTGACAACAGCTACCCATTTCGCTGTTATTATTATTTGTGTGATTACCGCTACGACTGGCGGCGGCGACAAAAGATAGACAAACAAGCAACCGAAGCGACGCATTATGACAGGCAGTGTGTCGACCGTTGTGGTAAAACGCAAAAATTATGACAACAAAACAAAAAAAAAAAAAAAACAGTGTTTACGAAAAAGGAGAAGTATAGTGAAAAATAAATACTACACAGATGACGACGGGCAAATAAATAAAAAAAAAAAGAAGTTATTAAAAATAAAAATAATGCTACTAAAAAGAAAAATCATACAAGGAAAATTGCGCGCTTACATGTCAAGTGTACGTGCAGACAATTTGGGCTGCGCCACCTAAATATTTTGAAAATATCTATGTACTTGTAAATAGTTATGTAAAAAAAAAAAGCCAGTCCAAAAAAGCTGAAAAATGCCAAGCATATACATAAAATATGAAAGATATGAAAATATTGAATATTGTTTGCGCCACTTTTATTGTGGGGTGTGTGTGTGTGTGTGTGTGCGCTGAGGCGGTGGCAATTCGACTAAATAAAAACCGGGGTGTGTGTCCGCGCGCCAGAGTGTCTGTGTGTGTGTGTGTGTGTGAATGAGTGTTGTTTGTAACATACTCATCTACCTTTGCACAGCTTTGCTATCGTCGCTTGGACCTTTAGCGGGGTCCAGCCTCAATCAGTTCAGTCACGATTTTAACATTTTTGCGCGCGATAAACGCATTTTTTTTTTTGGACACAAGCGCGCGCGCCCATACCAACACACATACACATGCACGTCTAAACTTATGCATATGTACATGTGTGTGTGTGTGTGTGTGTGTATGTATAGCGGCCAATGTATATATTTAAAGTCAGTCATTCTCATGCATTTATGTCGTTACACCTTAAGTGGCAGCCACTCTGTTATTTGCTGCTGCTGCTCATTTTTGCAAGCACACACACACTCACACACACACACACACTTTTTTACATACATCAATACTATTTATTGGCATTTTTGTTTGTTATTTCCTTTTTCATATTTTGCCATGCTATTTCATTCAAAAATTTTTGTTCACTTTGCAGCGATTTGGTACTGCCCATTAATTTTCATTGCACCGTTTTTCACCTCGACTTCCAGCTGCAACCAATTTAAGTTTTTCCTTGCATTTTTAGCTGCTTTTTTTTTTCGTTTGTTCGTTCTTTGCCTTTTTCCCTACATTTTTACTTCAACCATCAAAGAAAGTTGCTGTATGTAGTTATTGGTTAGTTGGTTGGTGGACTTTTCGTTGCCACTGTCAGTGCCAATTGCTGCCAATCTTAATGATAGTCATAATAAAATGTACAACAACAATGCCAAAACTATAGCGGCATTGTTCGAAAATGAAATGCTGAAAAAAAAAACAACATTTTTTTTATACCATTGGTCCCTTGACTAGTAGCCATGCAAAGTTAATGCTCGAAAAGCGGCTACTTCGTTTGTGAACTTATTGAGAATGCGGTTGTTTTGACCGAAAATATGCAACTCAAAAATTAAAGAAGAGAAGCTCAAAGACACACGCGTTATAACCATGAATACTCTTTTTTTTTTTTTTTAAGTAAAAATATCGCGTAACGAAGGTTGCGTCCATTCGGTACTAGTTTCGGCCAATTTGAGGACAACATTTAGACCGTTTCGGTACTATTTGTAGACTAGATTTCATGACCTTTTAGCACAAATTCTAGTACTACAACTTGTACTACTACTAAGTATTAACTACTACTACTACTAATTAATACTACAAATACTTTATAATACTACTACAAACTACTACTACTAAACACTACTACTACTACTAGGCCTACTACTAATTTTTACACCCACTTTTACTAATGTTCTACTAATTACTCCTACTATTTTTACGATTGCTACTTCTCATAACAACTACTGTTTTTACTAATTTACTACTATTTTTATTACTTATTTACTGCTATTTTCTCTAATGCTGCGATTTATTACTATTACTATTTTTAATAATTTCTACTCTTTTTATTTTTATTTGACACTATTTTTACTAGTTTTACTAATTATACTACTAATTACTACTACTACTATTTTTACTAATGCTACTACTATTTGTACTAATTTCCGCTGCTATTTTTACGATTGCTACTTCTTATAACTCCTACTGTTTTTACTAATTTACTACTATTTTTATTACTTATTTACTACTACTTTCTCTAATGTTGCGAGTTATTGCTACTACTACTTTTAATAATTTCTACTCTTTTTATTTTTTTTTTACACTATTTTTACTAGTTTTACTAATTATACTACTAATTACTACTACTACTATTTTTACTAATGCTACTACTATTTGTTCTGATTTCCGCTGCTATTGTTACTAATGTTACTACTTATAACTACTACTGTTTTTACTAATTTACTACCATTTTTTTTACTTATTTACTACCATTTTCTCTAATGCTGCGATTTATTGCTACTACTACTTTTAGTAATTTCTAATCTTTTTATTTTTTTTTACATTATTTTTACTAGTTTTACTATTTATACTACTAATTACTACTACTACTATTTTTACTAATGCTACTACTATTTGTACTAATTTCCGCTACTATTTTTACGATTGCTACTTCTCATAACTCCTACTAATTTTACTAATTTACTACTATTGTTTGTTCACTCATTGCTACATTAGCTTTATTAATTTTATTGAACAATGCAACACAAACTGTATTTTAGTATTTTACTTTTCATGAAAATTAACAAAGCAGTTTTGCACTTGAAAAAACATCGGTTCTTTGACATAAAATAAACCGTTCTTCCGACATCCTTCGAATCTTGCAACGACTAGCATTTTTAGGTTGAATCAATTTTGAAGAGCCAAATCCGTATGCAATTCAAGTGGTG
>CATOUQ010000046.1:0-27360 GCA_951828415.1 Anomoia purmunda
GTACCAATTTGCTTACTGAAACAGGACAGTTGCTGTGTTAAATCGGTTATACAAAAATATATACATATACATATATGTAATACATTTCGCCTGAATTCAAAGCATGTGTGCTATTCTAACCTCAAAATATTTCAGTTTGTTAATTACACTTTTGACTTGGTTCCAGATTGAAAATTACTAGTAAAGTTCATTAGAGAGTAAGTGCAGCTACTAAATTTAAAATAAAGCAGCAATTCGTAAGATAAAAAATTTCACTAACTCCATTTATAAATAATATTTAATAAGTTATGTACTTATTTTTCAGCAAACCGCTGACACGAAATTCTTTACATAATGAACATGCTAGATGAATACACAGGCAAATTCACGCCCATTGAATGCCATAGAAAACTTGAAAATTATACAGGTTCATGGAAAATTTATTGTAGAAGATGAACATAAGGTATTTGCCTTTTTCAAAATTCTGATCAGGATTCCGTTGCTGATTCCGAACCAATTGCAATTTACTTCAGTGATTCAATCAATTCCTTTTATCGCAGAAATGCATTAGATGAAAATCCATAGGCAATCAACAGAGAGAAAAGAAAGGGAAAACTAGATAAGGCGAAGAGGAAGGAGTGTCGTAGTGGAAAAAGAGTAAAAGGTTAGGTAATAGGAAATTCATTTTGGAAAAGTGTTGTCGAAAAACATCTCGTAGCTCGCCGTACAAATAAAAGTAATAATAATAATTTAAAGCGGAATAGATTACTAAAATATATGTATGCTTAAAATAGGTAATGAAAAAGTATCAGTGTGAAAAAAATGTATTGGTACAAATAATTGGATTCGAAAAGATATTGATAAAGGGTTACTTCCTCAAAGAGCACAACAAGCCAAAAACTTGTCTGCCATTAAACCTGAAAAAGAAAAACCATATACAGGATTTCCTCCAAATTCTTTCTAAGGTGTCATAAAAGTATGTCGTTTTTACTAACAACTCTTATAAACATATTTGTAAAACTTACGAACAGTATATTATAGATAAAGATATTCTACTAAATGAAAAATCCTACTTATCATTTTTAAAAATAACTCATAATTTCAACATTGGTTTATATAAACCTAAAAAAGATCAGGGTGACCCGTGCTTCAGTTTCAATAACGACGCAACATTGACATAGATAAGGATAATTTAATAAAAAGTAAATTTATTTCAAAATAGTACTACAGTTTTAATATTTTGGTAGGAGTTTGGGAACCCATTTCAGCACTTTCAACCGCTTTTTATTCCAGGAATATTCGAAACGCCTAAATTCAGGCGCGCACCCAGGGGGGGGGGGGGGGGGTTTGGGGGTTGGCTTCAATAATACGTGTAGTATTAGTTTGTGGAAGGCAAGGACTTGCATTAAGAAGTTATCGGGATCAGGGAAGGCTTTCATTAGGAATGCCTGTTGAAAACGATGGCAACTACAGGGCTTTACTACGTTTAGCTATTGATAGTGGAGACAACACGCTGAAAAATCATATTGAAACTGCATCAAGAAATGCTACCTATGTATATAAGCTGGCGTATTCAAAATGATATTATTGAAATAGCAGGGGACTTGATACAACAAAAACTTATTAGTCGTATAAATAAATCGAAATGCTTTTCAATAATTGCTGACGAAACAACAGATGTGGGTGGAATTGAGCAATTTTCAATTTGTATACGATATGTGGATCATTTTGAAAATGAGCAGAAGCTGAGAGAAGACTTTTTATGCTTCGTTCCTGCTAATGATACTACTGGTAGCGGGTTAGCTACGGTCCTTATCGAAAAATTAAAAGAACTTAAAACTAATCTGACGTATCTAAGAGGCCAAGGTGTGTTCGTATGCTTTATTTAAAGGAATTTATTTTTATTGTTTTTTACTTTCCTTAAAAGGTTACGATGGTGCGCGCTCTATGAGTGGACATTTCAAGGGATGTTCTGCAGTAGTTCAAAAATTATATCCGGAAGCTGTTTATGTACATTGCGCCAATCATAGCTTAAATTTAGCCATCGCAAGCTCTTGCAATATAACCGCTATTAGGAACTGCATTAGTTCAATCAAGGAGGTTGTTAATCTTTTTCGAATGTCCCCCAAAGCCGGAGCAGTTCTCAAAAATATAATTCTAAAATCATGTCCCAATTCAAAGCAATTTCGTCTTCTTAAATTTTGTGAAACGCGTTGGATAGAATACTTGAATTCCCTTTCATTATTTTTTGATATATTTAACTTGATTTGCGTGGCCCTGGAAGAGCTTGATAATGAGAACCTGCGATGTGACGTATCCAAACCACATGCTTTGTTGGCAGCAATTCGTTCACCTCAATTTATTATTGCTTTGGCAGTGCTAAAACCCATTTTCTCTTTTTCCAAAAATTTAAGCCAATTTTTGCAACAAGTAGATTGCGATTTGAGCAGCTGCGTTGATTTTGCAAATAACTTACATACTGAAGTAAGTGGCATGCGCGAGGATTCCGTGCAATCGTTTAGACACATTTATGAAAATGTGAAAGAAATTGCTTTGGAAGTGGAATTAGAAATTAAAACTCCGCGTTTGGTTAGAAGGCAAACCCATAGAGATAACTACGAAGGCGAACCCGAAGAATACTTCTGACGGTCGGTTTATATACCGTTTTTGGATCATTTTCTGGAACAACTTCAATCGCGATTTTTGAAGCATCGCAGTTTGCTCTCAAAAATTGAAAATATTTTGCCAAATAAATGCATAAATCTGAATGACGAACAAATACAGGAGACAGTTAGAGTTTTAGAATCACAATGGCCTAATGATATTGCAGGTTCCGTTGAAGATTTCGTAGCTGAGTTCAAAATATGGAGGAGGTATGATATGATCTTCTTTATTAAAACCATCCGCGATTATGTGCAACCAGTGTAGCACAATTATTCCATACTATACTATAATTCATATAAAACCCACTCATAATTAGCAAGTTTTAACCATTTAATAATTTCGAAATATGAGACAAATATTTAAATTATGGTTAAAACATGTCAATTCTGAGTCGGTTATACATAGTAGATATGTGTATATAAAATGCATTATTTTGGCATACACATAAAAAATACGCCTATATGAAGAATTGCTACGCTTTGTTTTCATATTCACCTAATCGCTCGGTTATATAAATTTTAAAACCTCTAGTTTATACAAATAGTATAGTATGGAATCATCGTATCTCCCCTTTTCTGATTCGCCATTATATTTACCATATGCTGAATATTTCAATTTTTTTAAAATATATTTTCAGGCACTGTTTGAATCAGACTAGTCAGCCTAAAACATTTATAGAATCCATGAATTGTTGTGATGCAAATATATTTACATCAATAAACCGATTCTTGCAGATTGGTGCAACGTTGCCAGTGTCTGTAGCTTCAAGCGAACGCTCATTTTCATCGCTTCGAAGATTGAAAACATACTTAAGAAGTAAAACCGGAGGAGAGAGACTTAATGGTCTAGCACCACTCAACGTTCACAGGGATATAGAAGTGAAAATTGAGGAAATTTTAGATTCAATGGCAAAGAATAAAAAAAGATTGAGCATTATTCTGTAACTAAATAAATAAAAAACTGTTAAGTCATAACATTTTTTTGAGTTTTATGAATCAATAGAAATTTGGAATCAAAATAATTTTTGCAGGTTTTAGTAGAACGACGAAATGCTTGGTGTGGTCTTCAATCTCATGGAAGTTATAGCTTCGCACTGTTAAAGGAGTTGAAGCCAACTTATTCGATGGCATCCTCATTATTGTCGAAAAAAGCGATTCGTTTCAAATTTTTTCGTTTATTCCAAAAAAATTTGTTTGATAAATTTATTTTTTATTTATTTATGACACAATGCCACAAACTTAAATAATTAACCGCGAATAATTGCTAGGCTAAATAATTATGTTTTTAACTCTGAGGCGTTTTCAAAATTTATCCTGCGCTAGCAAATTTATCAATTTAACCGGTAAATTCTGAGTTAAATACATAATCATCTTTGTCGTAAGTGAGTCTAAGTCGTATTCGCAAATATTATAAAATCAATTAAAAAAACTGATTGAATTTTAAAGTAAACTAAGTTAATTTTAGCATAAAAAGAAATACATTATACAAAATATCGGAACTTTTTACTCACTTAATGAAAATTGGTCAAGTTTCCAAAAGGCCACTCTAAAAGCATTTTTTCTATTGTCTTTCGATTTTTATTTATATTTAAATCGAAATCTCTGAGTTATAATAAAACAAATTTGTCCAATACTTTAAAATTTGTTCCCAAAAGGTTAAGCAAAAACTTGCTGTACAAAAATGTTGTTGAAGGACATTAAATAATTTATGTTATTTCTGAACAACTAATCAATTGTAGACACCGGATTAATACAGAAACGGGACTATTCGATCTGAACCTCACTAGGGGGATTCTCTAAGTCTTACAGGATTGCATGATTGTACGAAATGCAAAAATCCTATACTAAAATATGCAAGGGTACGAGTACCACCCATTGCAGAATCGACACGCTTGCCCCACTAACTATTCGGTTGGTGTCTTTTCTAGCGGGTGGCGCGTACCTGCTTCACTCATTACATATACCTGAGAGCACTGGTACCAAAATATTCAGAATGACTAGCGAAATCGCCAAGCCATATCTGCCCATCCATGCATCGGATAACTCTAGAAAATATTGAGATGTCTCAACGAACCTAAATCGCATAATAACCGCGTTCATTTAACGGCGTTTTATGAACATCAAAATAATGCGATATTTCAGTAATTATAAAATTAATTTGTTCAAATTTTGAATTCAGGTTTGGGTTCAAGCAAGAAATGGGCGGGTAATTGTTTTTTTTTTTTTAGGAAAATGAATAATAAAAGTTTATATCTTCGAAACTACTTGACCAAACTCCACCAAATTTGGTTCACAAATTGCATTGCAAGTAAATAAGCAAAATCTTGAAAATTCTAAAACCACGATCAAATGTTATATATTTGGATATTTCGCTATTGAAGACAAGTGGTTCATATTTAAGACGTAGAATAGGGTTGCATAAGCAAATGCACGGAATGCTAAAATGGTGGAAGTTACAAAAGTCAAAAAATTCAATATTTTAGTAACTATTATAGATGGTTTGGACAAATTTCAGATGCAGGAATGGGTTAGGAGGCGAAATATATGGAACTACTAATTTTTCCGAAACCACTTTATCTCAAACTCTACTTTATACTTGCCTAGTATTTCTAGTCAATAAGTACAATTTTGATATTATATAAGTTGTACAAAAACCATGCCCTTCTCTCACATAACGGTAAATTACACAAATCGAAAAATTTCGTTATTTATTAAGTAGAAAAGGTAATGTGGTAATAAATGAAATCAAAAATGTGGTGAATGAGCGTGGCATCGGCCACCTTATAGAAAATACATAGGTCTGAAATCCGAAACAAGTTTGTTAAATTATACCAAATTTCGCAAAAACGTTTCATTTCTAGTAAAAAGTAGAAAAGAAAGTACATTATATAAGATCCATCGATTATGTGGAAAAAATGTGACTAGCACCAAAGTTTTAAAAACTCTCAAAATAGCATCGGACTTGCATTGCACATCATTGCGTTAAAATGAACTAAGCAAAGAAATATAAAAATTTTAACGGAATCCGCAAACTAAATATAAAATTTTAGTGCAAGCTTGAGTGTCAATTACTGATGCTTCAAATGTTCGCTTCAAATCCCCACAAAATTCGTTCAGCACATATTGCACATAAATGCTCTTATCTTTTACATCACTAGTTTCAGTTAATTTCAAAATCAATCGCAACCTGCGATTGAAACAATATTGCGAATGACTTGCTGCACATATCCTCTGAATGATTCAAATAAAATTGGCATGCATGTAGAGTTTTAAATATCTCAGTGAATAAGTTGCTAAAATCGGAAATATCTCAAACGATCATGGAAAAGTGAGTACATACATATACATACATACATATGTGCACACATATGCACTTTGGATTTCATATTTTCAATTGTCTGTGTTCTCTTGAACTTTTTTTTCCCCAGAAAAATGATTTTGGTTGCAATAAAGTAGCAATTCATATATAGTCTGTGCTTGAATGCAAAACTTTAGTTCGACAGGTAGTTTTTAAAAGAATTTTCCAATTGTAAAATTGAAGTGAATAACATAGATACTCTTCTACAATGCTAAATAGAATCTGCGGTTAGAAATAAAATATACAAAAATTAACAAATGTTTTGCTAAAAAACAAGCAAACCATCTTTAATGCCCCCTGCTAATTTTAGGCCAAAAGTAATATTTCTGCATATATTTGTGTAATATATTGATTACAATAATAACAACAATAACAACATCGACCTTGAAGATCTTTAGTATTTCCTACTCCTGCCTGAAACATTCAAAGTCTAAGAGTCCATGCGAATTTACTCCTTGCAAGTCCGCACACTTACAGGTAATATGGCAAAATATAGTAATTCCGACGTAGCCTTATAAAGGGTGGTTAAATTTTAAGGGCCGATGTTGATTTTGAATAAAACACAAATTATTTTGGAAATTATTGTAATTTCTTTTTATTATGATAATTTGGTGTGGTTCAATTATGTATGGTACAAAATATCGGCCAAATGTCCGCCGCGACCTCGGCGGCACACCTCCATCCGATGGTCCAAATTTTCGATGACGCTGAGGCATAATTGAGGTTCTATGCCGTTAATGTGCCGAATTATCTCATGCTTTAGCTCTTGAATTGTTGCTGGCTTATCGACGTACGCCTTTTCTTTCAAACAACCACAAAGAAAGTAGTCCTACGGTGTCAAATCCATTGATCTTGGTGGCCAATTGACATCGCCACCACGTGAGATAACACGGCCATTGAATTTGTCGCGCAAAAGAGCCATTGTTTCGTTGGCTGTTTGGCAAGTGGCATCATCCTGTTGGAACCACATATCGTCCACGTCCATATGCTCAAATTTGGGCCATTAAAAGTTCGTTATCATCTCACGATAGCGAACACCATTCACAGTAACTGCCTGACCGGCCTCATTTAGGAAAAAATACGGCCCGATGATGCCGCCAGCCCATTAACCGCACCAAACAGTCACTCTTTGTGGGTGCCTTGGTTTTTCGACAATCACTCTTGGATTATCATTCGCCCAAATGCTGCTTATTGAGGAATCCATTTTTGATTTGAACGCCCATTTTCATAATAAGCCTAAATAACTTTAACACGTTGCTCTATTGTGTATCTTTCCATGTTCAAATTGAGTTAGTCTGAAATTGAGAAATGTCAAATGAAATGCAGAAAAAAACTTGACGTTTAGGTGTGGTTCACATTCAACATCGGCCCTTAAAATTTAACCACCCTTTATTAGCTTTGATTGATCGGGTTATATACGTCGTACTATAAAGTAGGTTGCTAAAGAGCTTTGCCAGCTTAAGGCCACCCATTGCCATTTACAACTCGTGTTGTTCTGAGTGTACCCTGTTAATAAGTTGTCTCTTCGAAGGATTCAGCTCGTGAGGGAGTGGCTATCTTAATAGACAATAATGCAGGTCCCCTCTATACCGTTCACAGGGTCTCACTAGAGCCTTACATTAAGTATAGGTAGTTTTTTTTTTTTTGTCAATTAGGGAAATTAGGAAACACTCATGTTCGTGCCTCAGGCAATGAATAATACGAAAAGTAGTTGTTGAATAATAAGAAATCACTAAATACCCATCTTGTACTCTTTATTTTAAAATTTTTCAAATTTTAGATTTACTTGAGTCGGATTCGGACACAGTTTTTACTCTTAGTGTTCAAAATTGGAATTCAGTGACTGTTTTTTTAAATAAAGTTTTTTAGCGGCGGCGTAAAAGTGATAACGCGTCACACAAGTCACAAAGATATCGCGTCACGACGTCACCACGTAACGTTTATGTGAGAAAAAGCCAACATATTTAAATGCTGAGGTAGCGCAATAATATCAATGTGTATGGATGCATGCACATGCATCTATGTATGTATATCATTAGTTCTACAATAAATTTTGTTACAAATTCAGGTCATTATAAAAATTAAACCATAATAAATTTTTTAAACAATTTAGT
The DNA here is from genome assembly GCA_951828415.1 of Anomoia purmunda. NCBI lineage: Eukaryota > Metazoa > Arthropoda > Insecta > Diptera > Tephritidae > Anomoia > Anomoia purmunda. Next base: position 8,115 of record CATOUQ010000046.1, read on the forward strand.
TTTATTTAATAATTTATATATAAAATGAGCGATGCACAAAATTTTATTCGAAATGCTTTCACAGAAACCCTCAAACGATTCGGCCGTTGATCAACTGTAGACGTTGGAGAAAAACGATCAATAGTGAGATAAACAAACATGCTCGAACTATTAAGTTTTTTGAGAAGTTCCTAATTTCACTTGCGATTTTCTTTAGCGCCCCACTGAATTGCTAATAAGCGAAAGTGCACACTAAACTGATTTTTATATATGAATAGACACTGCATATGCATTAGAATAAAAAATAACGACACTTTTATCTGCGAATTTGTCCTCGCCGTATGTAAGTATATATGTATATGTAGGTTCTGAATCGCTTCGCTACTATTTTCGAACTAACTCATTCGAGAAAGCTTTCTCGACCTTTCAGTAGTTTGATACTGGTTCACCTCTGCTACAAATTACTACTACTACTACAATAAAATTCCTTCTACCACTACTACTACTACTAATAACCACTATCTCCAATTAATACTACTACTACTAACTACTACTAACTATTCCTAATTGCTACTAACACTCTAACTACTATAGACTATTACTACTACTGTTACTAATAACTACCACAATTCTTACTACTATTTTCACTAATGCTACTACTAACTACTACTGTCGGTTTTACTAATTTCTACTACTATTTTTGCTAATACCATTACTAATGGCTACAACTATTTCTATTAATTTCTAGAACCATATTTGCGGCTAGTATTTACAAATATTTTTACTAATACTAATTATTTGCACTATTTTTTATAATCTCTACTATTATTGTTAAAATGCTACTATTAATTGCTACTACTAGTTTTACTTATTTCTACTGCTGCTACTACTAATTACTATTATTTTTTAAATAATTTCTTCCACTATTTATATAAATGTTACTATTTCTAGTATCTGTTACTATTTTTACTTATGCTGCTACTACTTAATTAAAACTACTATTTTTTCTAATTCCTTCTACTATTTTTACTAATGCTACTTCTAACTACTACTACTATCATTACGAATTTCTGCTACTACCGCAACTATTAATATTACTACTTACTACTAACCACTACAATTTACCACTACTACTCCCATATAAAACTCTCTAATTTTTTGATGGAGTCGGCAAAGAAGTTTTACTTAGGTGCACGAGTGTTATTTTCCTCAATATTTTGTTAGAGGCTAATATGTTCTATATGATTGCTAAGGAAAATATTTGGCTTTTAATAAAAATAATTATAATAATAATAAACAGGTAGCAACATTCTTTGAGCACATTTTTCCAGGTGAGTTTTCTTAATCCCACTTCTTTTGAATACCCTAACCTAATATTTCCTTCAATAATAATAAAAATAATTTGGCGGTTACACCATAGCTTGATGTTTGGATGAACTTCTCCTACAATTTGTATTGTGCATCTTGATGTTGTAATACAGATTTAAGCCGACTTCGAATGGCAAATGTGTTTTGTAAGAAGTTTTTTCATGGCAGAAATGCACTCTGAGATTTCTCCTTGCCTGCCAAGGGGCGGTCGCTGTTACAATGGAAGAATCTTTTTCCATAATTTTTGATGCTACTTAGATTCGAATCCGGTACGCACCGAATGAAACGCCCACATGCTACACACTCGGCTACGATAGCCGCCCTAAATAGATAAACTCATGGTAGTATCCGTACATACAAATAGTACTTACTACTAAATGAGTTGATGAGCAATTTGAGGCAGTATATGCTTGTATCTGCATAGGTACTTAGAATTTAGACATCCTTCACTAAGCAAGAACTTAATACTGCATATTGCGATTCATATGGGGATTCTCTAAGTTTTGCAAGATTGCATAATTTCATATAATGCAAAAATCCTGTACCACCTTCTTCACTCGTTTTTATCTAAACAAGCTTTCGCAATTAATAAAAATATATAAAACTTACCTCTTTCAACAAAATATCACTAAAAGAATAATAAAAAACAGCCATCTTACGTTGTCACACTTCATTGTAAAAAAATGAATATCGTTTCATATTTTAGCTTGCTTTACAGATGTACAGGGCCGTAGCGAGGGTGGGGCAGCCCCCGCGACCTAAAAAAAAAAACAAAAAAAAAGGTCATCAAAAATTTTTAGCGAATGATGTTCGCCAGTGCACTTGCAACTATTTTCCTTCGTCCGGCGCATTTTCCTGAATTGGAACAGTATTATTAATAAGCCCTGTCGGTTTATTGTGAACGTAAACAACACGAATCAGCTGCGCGTTATCAAGCACCACTGTGCCTGCTCTTTTTCCGGCTGAATTCGCATGCGATTTAGATAATAGAATTGATAGAATAGATAGAATTGAAGCAAAGGCAAGGAAGTACGGCTGATGAAATCGATAATACAGTGTCGGATTGACGGAATGCGTGGTACTACATTTATAGACGCGTCTGGGTCTTGTTCTTTTTGATTTCGGAGATGACCTTTTTTTTTATTTTTTTTTTTTGCTCTTCAAATTACAGGGGCCCCCGCCGTCCTCGCGACGGGCCTGCAGATGTAGCATTTTTTTTTAGCATGTGTTTTGTTTTAGGTTTTCAACACTTACAGAATCCCGCTTATAAAAAGCCCCAGTACACATCTGCCACTAATCCATTTAGGTTTCATGCTGTTTTTCTACATAAAAAAAACTGTCTTATTTGGAGTTTGTGCTATAAATGCCGGCTATAATGAAAAAATAACGTATCAAAATAATTTCAATTGTTTTTGAATGTATATGATATTATAAATATTAGCCATTTATTTCAAAATTATTGTACTTTATTTAGAACTTGTGAGTGACTTTCATTTAAATCGATACAAACTTAAACGCTATACATGTGTATAAATTTATACACAAAATAAGTCTCCAGTGATATTTTCATAATCATTGAAAAGTTATACTCTTATCACAGAGCATTTGCATAGCAAAAAACTAAATATACTTTGTGCACTTATAAATCGAATTTGTAATGGAATATTAAAAATAGTTGTAACAAATCCCCTTGCGTTCAACGATTCGACGTACAACGCTGATTACACTCAAAGCGATGAAAATTTTTATAATCTATAATACTTTTTAAATTATTGAACCATAAAATATCCAATTACTCGTACGGTTTCATATTTAAAAGGTTTAAATTATTAACCAATAGATACAAATTGTCCTCTAACCAGATGTACCTTTGATTTCCATCATAGGGCTTCTACAGTTTCCTGGTGGATTTTGTTAGAATCATTCATGCAAGTACTCGCAATAATGCAATTGTTGTTGTTAGCGCTGCTTTGGTTTTGAGAATTGAATACCATTAAATCTAACTGCACATTGCACGCATTGTCTGCTTGGCCATTACTGCATGTATTCGTAATGTGAAATCCATTGTTGTTCGTTGAAACTCCTAGTATTTTTGCTTGAGAAGCATTTGCCTCGCTTCTACTTCCACTTCTGTTTAGAGGACTACGCGTACGGATGGATGAGTTGGGCGCACAACTGGAACGTATCGAACTCACTCGAGTATGCATCGAAAGTGTACGCTCTTGTCCGTCCAAGAGAGTATGCGATTTACATAAGCAGGTAGCAAAACGTTTGTTGAATTCACGTTTAAATTTTTCCTGGAAAATGCAGAGAGAAGGAAAGTGCATTGGTTTTTGCTGGAATTTAAAATTGGGATTTAAATAACTGAAAATAACACAAGTATACTTAGAATTTAAAGCATATGACAAAAAACTAATTTAATTTAAAGGTGAACTGAAAGGTGCAAATGTTGCAAATTTAAACCTAATCTAAAAATAGTTGAATATTAAAATATCTTTGATGAACTTTCATTCACAACTTAAATACGGAAAATGCTTGAATCTAAAAGTAGTTGAATATTAAAATATTTAGTAGAAATTTCATTCACTATTCAAATGCAAAACATGCCTGAAAATCCATAGCTTCTTAAACGTTTATGTAGATATTTTCCTTAATGCTTTTGACTATGCAGCTTGAATACCTTAGAACTATTTTTAAGCTTTACATCGCAAAACAAAGTATGGGTTTTTCCTTTTAATGTCTAAGTCTCAGAGATGTTTGCTGTTGAAAAAATGATTTATATACAATGCATTAAATATACATACATATGTATATAAAAATGGATGTTGATTTGTACGCAGCCTACAGACTTCGACACCGTACCGTAAAGGGTAAAGGACATATTAATGGAAATAAAAGTTTCGCTAGACCCGAGTTATTTTAAAACAAGTAAAAACAGCGCTCAGTTCTCGACAGGTACTCATTCTGAGCAGACGTGTTTGTTTACTCTCGACTTTCTGTTGTAACTATTCTCTTGACGTTTGATAGACGTACACGTGTTTCTTTGTGCAAATTTAACAAATTTTTCCCCTCATACAAGTGAATTCTAGCTAAGTGTGACTATTGTGGAAAAGTGAAAACATGGCCCCCGGGCCACCAAATCTCGGGGACAATAGGTTTGCGCCGCTTGCCATAGACCCCCAACCAAAAAGGAAAAAAGCCTCATATACCCCTATGGTATTTCCTGAATTACCACAAATTAAAAAAGAAAACCCCAAATTTATTACAATCCGTTCTACAGACACTAACAAACCAATTTCAAAATATTCGTGTTTTGCTGTACATAAAGCCCTCGAAGCAATAAGTAAAGAGATAATATCAATATCGGAACTACGTGACGGCAATCTTTTGCTTTTAGTTAAAAATACGCAAATAGCACAAAAATTCATCTCGGCAAAAAAACTCTCTGCTGTTTGCCAAATAGAAGTGAGCTACCATGACAACTTGAACAGTTCAAAGGGTACAATTTACGCTCCCTGTTTGAATAACGTTGAAGAAAAGGAAATTGTTGATAACATGAAAACACAAGGTGTCGTCTCTGTCTATAAATTCACAAAAACTATCGACAATGAGACCAAATACACTGGCGTAGTACTACTAAATTTTGACCTCTATAAACTACCTGAACGTGTTGAAGTATCTTGGCGCAGTGCAAAAGTTCGCCCCTATTATCCTAACCCCATGAGGTGTAAATCCTGTCAAGTTTTGGGACATACAACCAAACGCTGCAATAATTCTCCAGCTTGTCATACATGCAGCCTCCCCCCGCATCCACCCCCATGCACACGCATCTTGTGTGTTAATTGCTCAGGCAACCATCCATCCTCTTCCAACGCTTGCCCAAAGTACGTACAGTCAAAAGAGATACTGATAATCAAATGCCAAAACAAATGTTCAATGCGTGAAGCACTCAAGCTTTACAAACAACAAACACCAACTATGCTCGATAGATCTTTTGCTGATACCGTGAGAGTCCAACAAAGCAACAAGGCAACTCATGTAGACAAACCTCTTGCCGCTCCACCGCAGCCCACACTAAACACACTGTCAAACTCGCATTTACACACCTCTATTAACATCCAACCGCATGTACGCGCTAATTCCACTAACTCCACAACAGAAAACATCAGAAACCATCAAGTTAACAATACTCAAACACCAATTACCAATTCACCCGATAACTCCCCCATCACTTTTCTCAAAACACACACGAATTTAAACAATTCTACTCTACAAAATTACAATAAACAACATGATTATAATCCACAATCCTCATCATCACCACCATCTGAAACAAATCAAATTCACCTTGAGTCTTTACCACAAGCAATATTAAATACACCTCTCCACTTAGATCCCACTCTCTCTCATATTCTTGCACAAGCCCAAAGTTTTCAATATCAACACATTCAACAAACGTCAATAGCAGACACTGCTGTCACCTCAGCCGATAACACAACACAAAATCATCCACACTACAATAATTACGATCAAATTATGTCAGATAACAACTCACAATCATTAACCTAATAGGTTCCACAATATAGATCATTTTGATGTTTAAGATTTTGCAATGGAATATAAAAGGGTTTTACAACAACTACACAGAGTTAGAGCTTCTGATAAAAGAGCAATCTCCTAGTTTCATCGCTCTTCAGGAAACTCACTTAGCTGTTGATAAAACCGCCCATGTTCCTAAACAATATCTAAGTTTTTTTCATAATTTACCGCATAACAAACAAAACAAACAAGGCATCGCCGTTTTAGTCAAAAAGAACATTCCGCATAAATTAATACACATACAATCAAATATCTCCGTTCTTGTAATTGAAATCACACTTAGTTTTAAGTTTACGATTATATCTTTGTACATACCCCCACAACAAAATTTCACCCGCAACGAACTAACTAGCATTATAAATTCCGTTCAGACTCCCATAATAATGCTTGGCGATTTTAATGCCTGGAGTCCTCTTTGGGGCTCCCACATTTGCAACAAAAGAGGTGAAATCCTGGAAGATTTGATTCTTTCAGAAAATCTTACAGTGTTAAACGACAACATTCCTCATTCACCAATATAGACCTAACAATATGTTCTACAAATATATTCCCTAAACTCTGCACCAGCACATTAGACGAGCTATACGGTAGTGACCATTATCCTGTTACCACCATTCTACACATTAACTCAGAAAACACCAAATCCATCTGCCCCAGATTTTTAACAGATAAAGCTGATTGGGAGAGTTTTCAAAAGATAGCAACCAAACTCTCCAATGAGTCACCGATTTCTACAAATATTAATCGAGAAACTGCCATAATCACTAGAATTACTCGTACCGCAGCCCATTACTCCATTCCACAAACTACCAGAAAAAGTCCTAAAAAAATTGTACCCTATTGGACCAATGAACTCTCTAAGTTAAGAAACGAAAAGAAGACTCTCTGGAAGGAATTTCGAAGAAATAGATCTGATAGTAATTTAGCTAGTTACAAAAAAGCAAATGCATTGTTCAGGAAAAAGTCTAAATTAGCGAAAAGGGATTGTTTAAATAAATTTTCCGAAAAAATCGACCACAGGACAAATCCCAAGAAAGCTTGGTCTGATATTAAAAAGCTCTCAGGCTCTTACAACCAAACAAACATTCCCCTCGTGAATAGCCCTACTGGCCCTATTCTTAACTCAAAAGATATGGCGAACCATTTTTCCGCAATTTGGTCGAATTATTCATCAGACTCAAATTTCACCTCATCCTTTACATCAGCAAAAACCGAAATTTTAAAGAAAAATTACAAACACAACAACGGTGTTGTCGGCCTTGCTGACTACAAAATCGACGCCTTTGAGTTTGAATCAGCACTGGCGACTATGTCTGGTAAAACTCCAGGCGCTGATAGAATATCATACCCTATGCTCCAGCATCTTCCCAGTAGCTTTAAATTTAGAATAATTGGTCTTTTCAATAATATTTTAAAGCAAGGAATATATCCACAAGTTTGGAAAAACGCAATCGTTGTTCCCATACCGAAATCCACCAATATCTCCACAGAAGTTCTGGGATATAGACCTATTTCGCTCCTATGCTGTCTGGGAAAATTATTAGAAAAAATTATTGCAAAACGTATCTCCTGGCACGCCTCAAAACACAACCTGATAAGCCCACAGCAAATTGCGTTTAAGCAAGGACAAGGTACCATCGACGCCTTACTTCTGTTTGACAATTATGTCTCTTGCGCGCTTTCTAACAGAAACCATGTTTCATGCTTAAGCCTCGACTTCGAAAAAGCTTTTGATAGAATTGGTGTACATGTAGTTCTTCGTCAAATTGAAAAATGGAATATCGGTACAGCTCTATTTTACTTTATAAAAAGCTTTCTCCTAAACCGAAAGTTTAAAACAAAAATAAATTCCACTCTGTCCGATATGTACGATTTACACAACGGCATACCGCAAGGCTCTCCGCTGTCAGTAGTTTTGTTTAGTATTGCTTTTAATGAAATAAACAACATAATAATTAAAAATAAAAATATATCCCATATTGGTTACGCAGATGACATCCTGCTCTTTACAAAAGTAAATGATTTAAATGCAGCCAAAAGAGATTTTTATCACATTCTTTCTAGCATCTCAAATTGGTCTAGAAATTCAGGCACCAATATCAATGTAAACAAAAGTAAAACACTCCACATTTGCCGTAAGCACAAATGTAGTAATATAAGTCTGAATTATAATAATGTATCTATTGAGAATTCAAATAGTCTTAAGTTTTTGGGTATTATCTTTGATATGAGATACACCTTTAAAGGGCACTGTTTGTACCTTAGAAAGCAGCTGGCTGCCAGGTTGAATGTCATTAAGTATTTAACTTCAAAACACTGTTTAGTTAACGTTTCCACCTTAGTTAATGTAACAAAATCGTTTATTCTGTCAAAGATAGACTACGGTCTCCCAATATACGGTAACTCTGCAAAGAGCAACATAAAACTTCTATATGCGCCATATCATAGTGCCGTCTGTCGTAGCATCAGAGCGTTTCCAAAGTCGCCGACGAGATTCATTCTTGCTGAAGCTGGATTGCCAACGCTCGAAGAGAGATTGGAGCTGAACACCAAAAAACTAGTATCGAAACTATTTATATGTAATAACATCACACTATACCAAACGGTCATCGCTGAAATTAATCGCAGTCGTCCTCTTAAACGAAGTTCAGTTGTATCTAAATGCATTGATTACGCGAGAGAGCTCGAAATCAATACTCCGGCTCTAAACCAGGAAGACAAATTTCCACCATGGATGTTGAAAAAGTCATCCTTTATCCTGCACCTCAACAAATATGCGAGAAGCAATACCAATCCAATGGTTTACCAACGGTTATTCGCAGAAGCTTTATCTTCATTTCTTCCAGTTTGGCATACTATTTACACCGACGGTTCCAAGACTGAAAACAGTACCTCATTTGCAGTAGTCAAGTCCTCCGGTGATACTGTAACTGCTGGTCAGTTACCTAACTTTGCATCTGTCTACACAGCTGAAGCGACAGCGATCTTGAAGGCAATTAAATTCGCTGAAAGTTCTTCTCATAAAACAATAATTTGTACAGACAGCATGACAACCATAACATCTATACTAAATCCTTCGAACAGAAACTATACAATATCCTACATTCGTAACAAATTAATTGGAAACACAGATACAATAAAAATAATGTGGGTTCCTGGACATAGTGGAATAAGAGGTAACGAACTTGCGGATCAGCGCGCTAAGTTAGCCGGAAGAGAGCCACTAATCACCTATCAAGTTCTCGACAAAAGTGATTTACATAAGTTTTTCTCAACACAACAGAGACACAAGCAAATAACTGACTGGAAAACCATTCAACACCACTACACACAATTTAATGTCGACAAAAGCAAGCCAAAGTACCCACCGTCAAGTCGAAGCAACGACATCAAAGCTTTCGTTCGACTCCGCTTAGGACATACCATAGCCACACATTCGTACAGACTCACCGGGCACAGTGCACCAAGCTGTCAACACTGTTTAGCAACACCATTAACCTCCACACACTTACTCAGCGAATGTCCCCATTTTTCATCAATAAGGCGCAAAATATTCAACCATACCAACCCTACGGAACTGTTGAAAACTACTTCTTCAGCTAATATTGAGAAAATCGTAAAATACCTTACTTTAACGGACACTAAAAAAATAATATAGTATTGTTAGCTGAACAAATGTAAACTTTAACTAGCTTTTATAATTTTATATTCTTATATTTTTAAATCACATATTATTACCAGCGAGCCGAAGGCCCTGGCAGCCAGTACTCCTTTTCTTAGTGTAATACCAATTGTATTGTTATTCCACATCTAATAAATAAATAAATAAAATAAAAAAACAGCGCTGTCTTCGGCTATGCCGAAGGCTTCATACCTTTCATGAATGGAAGAATAGTAAAAAACGTGTTATTGTATTACAATTTCGTATTACCTATAGTTAAAAGCGAAAATTTCCTTCAAATCAATAAAAATAATTCTAGTAAAGGTATTGTTATAAATTATTTAATGCTTTTCCTTATGTAATTAAAAAGAACTATGTTTTAAGAAGGGAATGGTTTTTGAATATTTTTAATATCGTATCGACGCTTGATATTTAACATTTAAAAAATACAAATAATTAAGTATTAATATGTAAGACCTACATATGTCGGTCTTTGAAAACAGTTATCAGATCCGTAAATAGTTCCCAAACGTTTAACGCTATGATTCATGTGATATTGCGCTGAGCTTATTACTTTTCGCAATAAATATTTGTCCTGAATTTATCTTGCCGATTTACACTGTGAACTCCGATCTTGATGAATACTAATATATAGCTAATAATGGTTGATGGTTGTGCAAAATTTCAAGCCTTTAGCTGTTTAAATGGAGGAGTTATGGTGCAAAATGCAATATCTGAACAATCGGTTGTATGGGAGCTATATGTTATATTTCTCCGATCTTCATGATTTTCAATACTGATACGTAGCTAATAATGGCTGATATTTCTGCAAAATTTCAAGCCTTTAGCTGCTTAAATGGAGGAGTTATGGCGCAAAATTCAATATCTGAATAATCGGATGTATTATATGTTATAGTCACCCGATCTGGCCGATTCCGACAAATGTTTAATCATTTGTACAACGACACCTGCTCACCAAATTTCATCAAAATAGCTCTAAAATTGAGGGACTAGTTTGCGTTCAAACAGACGGACAGACGGACAGACGGACAGACGGACATGGCTAAATCGACTCAGCTCATCGTCCTGATCATTTAGGTATACTTTTTGATGGGTCTATCTCTTCTCCTTCTGGCACTTACAAACATCGGACCAAACTTAATATACCATTTCATTCTCATGAAAGGTATAAAAAGGGAAACTGGCTTTATAGAAGACGTAATATTAAGTAAAAAATTAATTAAATGAAAAACTAGTAAATATTTAGTAAGGCATTAAATGAATATAAAGCGAGGAAAAAAACTTGTGGGACGAAAAAAGTAATAATGAATAAATAACCGAAATGGTTAGAAGTCTTATTTTAGGTTGATTTATTGTTGGGAAAATAAAAGCTATTTTTTGATGTTATTTGTTGATTGGTTATTTTTTAATTGGAAATAAGTGTAGGGTGATTGGGCTCCATATTTTTATTTTCTCGGCACTTGTTTGGCATGCATGCCAAGTGCATTTTCTGCTCTTAAGTTAATATCAATTAATTTAGGGCCGAATTTACAATCTTCTGAATTAGTTCGTCAGCCCGGGGCGGCCTTCAAACAGATTATCACTCAAAACTGCTGTCCTAATAATCTTTTTTCGAAGTATAAATCTATTATGCAATGGCATCAAACCTGCTCAAAAAAAAAAAAAAAAATGAATGCCCAATATCATCAAAGCGACGATTCTGGTTCCAATGGTAAATAAAGCTAAAAAGATAGTCTGATTCCAAGAATCCCTATCATCTCAAATGATATGCCATTTGATTTTAAACCCTTGGAGTTTCCCATTCGTTTTTCTCTCTAAATTCAAAAAAAAATAAAACATAGGGGTCTTAACCGGCCAATTACATATACATATATGACATGTTTCCGAGTCAACACCAGAAAAGTTAATTTATTTTTACAATTAATTTTTTTTTGTAAATTTCATTCATAGTTACTTAAATGTCTCGGTTCTTTCAATTTTTCCGATTTTTACAACTTAAAATGCAATGTGTATATTAAATTTGAAAAAATTTAATAGATTAGTTTCATAGACTTGATATAAAGTGGGCGGTTTCAGTTCCATGTGCTACAAAAGTTGTGGAAACTACCAAATTTGATAAAGACTGAGATTTCAACTTAATAACCTTAATTCAAAAGGTGACATCGGCCGCCGTAGCCTACACACTCTGCGCACATTGAACAAAATCAAATATCAGTTTGCCGTTCGGAGTCGGCGTAAAACATCAAGGCAGACACCCCAAATTGTGAAAAAAGTTTGGCCAAACATCAGGCTATGATGTATTTTTATTGTTATTATTATTAATACTGGTCACATTTTATTTAAAATATGTATGCCGATTTTATTGAATTTTGTTTGTTATGTTATGGTAGGTCATAATCAACTACAATACGAGTATAATGGAATTAAAATTTTTATACTGAATGTATGCAAAACATATTTTAAACGTATAACAGTACTACCCGCGCAAATAATACATAAATAATCCTAATGCAAATATTGAGTTCAAATACGAAAGTGCTAAGGGTGAGTTATTTAAGAACAAGACGCACTGCTGCTATTCGTACAGGGCGTATGAGTAACTTCCAGTAAGGTAACTGCCAAGGAATTCTGGATTTTTTTATGTAAATATATTAAAAATTAAGCTCTTGTATTGTTAATGGCTGCAGGTGAGTTAAAAAAACGCGCTTTAAGGGATATCGATATTAGAACAAAACATTCTAGGGTATTGTGTACAGGGCGTATGTGTAACTTTCTGAAAGATCATTGCCAAGGACTTTAAGATTTTTTCAGGGAAGTAACTATTGCATTTCAATAATTTCTCTTATTGTTCGTTTTCGCTATGGCTGCCAGCAAATAAAACGATGCACTTTACCAGTGCAGTCAACTTTGCTTGATTCTTGCGTTGAATTTGTATTGTTGTTGTTATGGGATTTTCAACAGATTTGCCGTTTAATTAATAACATTTTAATGAAAATTCATTGTGTGTTGAAAAAGCTGCTAGCTGATTGAGAGATAATGGAAAAGGATATATATAGTACATACATAGTTATATAGTAAAACACCTCATAACCGGACACTCTGCTGTAATGTTATCGTCCGGTTATAAGAGATGTCCGCTTATGTGCGGGACCTTAAAAATTTTAACCATGTGTCTGAATCAATAAAATTAGGTACACTAAATTTGTTTGATTTTTTTAAGGAGCCGTCTTCTTTAAGAAAACCGCTGCCCATTTGATACGTACGACATGAATGTGTCCATACATGTAAAAAGCGGAATGACCAATTTAATTTTCCGCGAAACTACTAAAGAAATTATATAAGTCAGGGTTAAACCATGTCCTTCCTCTCACATAATGGTAAATTATAAAATTAAGAAACAAATGCGATATTTCCGTAACTATACAAAGTAATTTGGTCACATCTAATACGCAAGATTGGATATGAAAATTAATCAAAAATATTCGGAACGGCCATCGTTCATTAAAGAGCAAATTCGTATATCTCCAAAACTTCTTCTATATTTTTAAGAAATTAAAGAATGAAGACGATTGCATTTCTTATGTACCGGTAGTTTAAAAAAAAAACAAAAAAGCAAAATGTTTGATATTTTACTTAATCATAGTGAATTTATGAAAAGAAATCGCTCAACACTTTCGAATTCATATACCCTTAAACTGCTCTCTATAACTTTTGTTCATTCTAGGTTGGAATATGCCGCATTTTGGAGGCCTTATTTTTCATTTATTATCGATAACATTTGATTTGCAGCAAGTTTTACCAACGAAACGAATAAGGCCTTTTGCTATATGTGGCACGAAGCAGTTGGGCAGCGAGGTGCTAACGAAATATCATGATGTATTTTCCAGCATTTAGAGAAGGTGTCAACAAACGAACATGTTGACTTAATCGTATTTTATAGCGATTCATGCGTTGGCCAAAATAAAAACTCCTTTGTGGGCTCAATGTTTATAGCTTTCTTAGAGAGCAACCCTAATATTAAAATGATTGAGCATAAGTTCCTTGAGCCAGGGCATACACATATGGAGTGTGATGTGGCTCACGCCCTCATCGAACGAAAAAAGAAGAAGACTTCTATGAAAATCCACCATCCACGTGATTGGTATCAATTCGTTCTTTCAGTTGGTACTACTTAACAATACGTTTGAAGTAATTGAAATGGAAAATAAATTTTACAATTTTGGTACAATCACTAAAAATAAATTGAATTGGAGGAAAGTGAATGAAGATGGGGAAAAGTTTACGTGGTCTGATGTGAAGTGGCTCCGATACACTAAAAATCAGCTCCTTAACCATTCGGGACCAAGATAAAATCACGGCAACTCCTCTTATATCGAAAGAGAAAAAGGAAGACTTGTTGAGCATTTTAAACTTAATCGATCCCATGTTCCATAGTTTCTACAACAACTTAAACTCAGGAAATATACGGAATATTGATCCAGACATTGGCGATACCTCTACCTCAACTGAAAACATTGAGAACGATACCTCTCAGTAGGATATCCTGTCATCATAAAAATCACTGTTTTATGTTTTAAATGGTTGACATTCACGTTTAGTTCTTTATTATCATATTGCATTACTTACTATTTTTTAATTTTATTTCATATTTTTCTAATATCAACTGATTTCAAAATCTTGTTGTATGTACTATAAAATTGCTGAAGTTCCTATGTTTTATTCTTAGTTTTCACATTTCATTACAAGAGGCTAATTTGTTTAAATAAATGCACTAATTTGAGTTCAATAACACTTTTATTTAAGAATGTTTATGTTAATCAATGAAAATAAACTGCGGATTAATATACAACCAACTTTGACAAAAGAGCACAACTAATGTTATGCTAAACATATTTTGTTTAAGATTATGGAATATCGGCATAACTTGAATTGTGTCGCCGGAGAGTAGAACCTTTAGTTCAGAATAATAACACTAGTTAAGTTATGTCTTTCAATCGTGTCAAATTACTTTAGGGAAAAAAGGATTGAATTACATATTTAAGCGTATTTTAAAAACTACGGGCATTTACCTTAGTTTTTTTGGCAGTATAAGATGGATATGATATCACTTGAGATATTTAAAAAAAAATTCCGGGATTCCTTCAAAAACTTTTTTCTAATTTTACTTTGAATCTTTAAAATGCTCTACTGAAAAATCAAAAAAACACACTTGTGCTGTTATGGCTTGTGACCACAGATATATTGAAAACATTCAAAAAGAGCTGTTAAAATTTGTCCTGCGTACTTTACAATTTTCGGATTTTACCCCTTCCTATCATTCGCGCATCCTCTTTACCAACCTTCTTTCGCTTGAATCCAGAATATTGATTCTCTCGATTTCTCTATTTATCTTTCTCTTAAAATGAATTTAATTTTCTGCTATATTCAGTTTATTGATTAAGTATACGTATTATTTGTTAATAGGTACAAAAATAACTAGCTGTCTATGGATTTCGATCCAAACTATTACTATACATATTGAGTATATTCCAAAATAAGCTAACAATAATATAGGATTCAAGAGATACAAAAAAGCATTCCCTGAAAAGTCAAGAGCAGCACTAATATTAATGGAATTCCATTTACGTAAAGCGCGAGTAATGAGGATTTTACTGGTGTACTTAGTTTTAGAGTTATCCCCATAAAAAGGGTAGAAGTTCTGACCAGATCGCTGGTCGAATCGAATCCTTTCCAGTAAGCAAGGACAATCAATGACTCCAATTATAATAAAATGAATAAAGCACGGGACACATGCTATTCTATTGATAGCTTGCTGGATACTTCGTCTCCAAAATAAAATCAGCATAATCTTAGAGAGACCAAACAAATGATGCATAGAGTGTCTTGATGGTATAGGGATCAGGGAATTTAGAGACATTCCGTGTTACGAAATCCAACATGGAGAATGATTTGAAAGATGGGTATTAATAGGAAATTTATTATAAAAAACAACGCCATGATCCCTAATCTCACCAACTCAGTGAAGGTCACAAGCCGACATACATATTGTACTGAGCAGGCATATTTTTATTTATTCATTTGAAAGATAAAATTTCAATATGAAATTGTAAATTAGCTAACCAGCCACAGCAACATAAGCCTAAGGCTAAGTTCATATACATAGTACAATGCAGTATTAAACACTTATAACTACATTTAATTTAATATAGACTTACACCAAGTTATAACACCAAAAACAAAAAGCAAACATAAGTGTAACAAAAAATTAGTATTTTAAGGTATAAAAAATTTAATAGGATTGTATTTCATAATACAGGTGACTAAATTATAGAAACTTAATCATAGTTTTAATATTATCATAATTTAGATGAGAAAGCAAATCTAAATTATACTTTATCCCATGCATAACAAAATTTGAGACAATTTAAAAGGATATGCTCAGCAAAGCCTACTTACTTAAGAGCTACAAAGTCTGCATAAATTCGAGTAAGTGTTATTCATTAGATATCGATGAGTTACTCTGGTATACCCAAATCTTATCCGGTTAAATTTGACCAAATCGAAACTTTTCATATCTTGTTGGGTTGATAGCAAGTATGTTTTCGAAATATTATTTTTAATATAATTGCTTCAAGTTGAGGTTCTACTAAAATCGCAAATATATTCTTTATGCAACTCAAATTTCCAAAAAATTAATTATGCCCTCCCAGTTATTATTTGAAGTTAGGATTATTTGCAAGTGAAATGTGTACTTCCATAGCTTTATGCTGATAGCAAATTCATTTCCAATTATATTAACATGACCCGGTACCCATAGTAAAATTAGTTTTGGGAAACGGATTATCACTCATTCTATCGGCATCGGAGGCCGTGTCATGTATTGAAATGGATTCTAAATAAACTTGGGAGATCCTTTGTATTCCTACTAAGGTACGCTGGAACAAGTCAACAAAGGCGAGGACTAACGGAAGATGCAAAGGAAGTCGGACTGATGATAGATTTTTAATTTGCCTGGAGTAAGCACTACAATTCGCTATATTTTTTAATGGAGTATATAGCACTTAGCAGGCATAATGTTGGAAATATTCGAGTAAGTCATTTAAAGCTCTTTGAAAAGTTCAATGAGAGACGAGATTTCTGGCGCCACAAAATGGCAGGTTAGTTAAAGCTCAATGGCAACTTTTGGGATCTTAATCGCTGAGAAAATCTTGATAAGCATAAAGCAAAAAATTTAGCAAATGAAAAGCAACTAGCTATTCAAATCGTAAATAAACATTTGCAAATAGGAGTGATCCCAAGATACTTCCTTGCGGGACTCCAGAGGAGGCAGCAAATGAGGTAGACGAAATACTCTCAAATTCAACAACAGATGTTGCTCTGTTGCACAAGTAACAGTTTACCCATTGAAAAAAAGCAGAATGAAAGCCAAGATAAGCTAATTTTTTAATTATGACTCTATGCGACACTTTATCGAGCGCTTTCTAAAAGTCGGTGTACATGCAGTCGACCTGTAAATCAGCAGAGGCAGACTCAATGCAGTACTCACTGAAAACAGCATACTAAACATTTTAACTGAATACTGCGTGTTCAAAATTTTTTTGCAATGGTCGAGAGCTTTCAAATAGGTCTAACGTCTTTTTGGTTGCCATTCGTAAAGATTGAATTGAGCATCAATGAAACTCTCCGACTTCAAGAATAAAATATAAAAAAAACATTTGCTTAAGTTTTCAAAATAATCTTATAGTATTTTACCCAACTTGCTTTGCTGCACCAATAAAATCATAGCTTTTTTATACATTGCATATGCAGGTATTTTATTACCGTGCTTTTAGGTTTGCAATATTCTTTATACCTTGATCAAAAATATAATAGCTGGGAAGATATGGTGAATAGTAGCTTCCTCTTAAATGGGTGCTTTTTTCCATAAAAAATAATATATAACCTTATACATAGGCTTTATATAATAAATCTTCTACACATGACCTTTTCCCTAGCTAACTTACAACTTTATATTGTTGAGTTGGTTTGAAATAAGTAAACAAAATAGAATATATAAAGAGTTAAAAAGGAAAATACGCTGCCGGGTTGTCAGGCGACCTTTCCGTTTATTTGCATTACAGTTTTATTAAAAGGAAAGAGAACAAACATTTGTGACCTAACTAAATTTTGGTCAATTCCAACCACAGAAAAGTAAACTAACAAATGGTAAGAAATAAGTAACTTCGAGTTTTAATTAAAAATGAACTGTATAAGGGTACAATATTACAGCATCCAAAAACAAACAAACACAACATTTATCATACCACGCACGTCACTATGACTACTCACATTGTAAATTCCATAAATGAAGGGATTGTAGCAGCTATTACTCATCGCAAGCCAGTCGCAGCTAAACCAAATAATATTTATGAAAATGATATTCGTTAATTTCCGGGAAGGTCACATAGAGAATATTATAGAGTTGCAATGGTAGCCAGCAGAGTCCGAAAACAACAACAACAATAATAAGCATTTTTATCACCTGTTCAGAGAATAAAAAAAATTAATAAAAATAACAACAATAATATAATTAAATTTAAGATACATAGGATGCAAAACGTAAATTAATGAGTGAAAAGTATAGGGTCTTGCAATAGGGACGCACAAAAGTAGACCGATAGTGACAGCAAACGATGCCATATTTTTTCTTCAGTAAGGGTTGCCATTTCATCATGGAAAGATATACGACCCAACAACGAGTCGAAATTATTAAAATTTACTACCGAAATTCGGAGTCAATGGTCTCAACTTTAAGAGCGCTACGCCCAATTTATGGTCGTCGTCATTTCTGGCTGAATGGCTTCGTCAATAAGCAAAATATGCGTTATTGGACAAGCAGCAATCCACACGTACTCCATGAGTCAACATTGCATCCCGAAAAAAATTACGGTTTGGTGCGGTTTATGGGCCGGCGGCGTCATTGGGCCGTACTTCTTCTGTGATGATCAAGACCGGCACGTTACTGTGAATGAGAATCGCTACCGCTCAATGATAACCGAATATTTTTTGGCCCGAATTGGATGATATAGATTTGGACAATAAGTGGTTCCAACATAACGGCGCCACAAGCCACACAGCGAATGTCACAATCGATTTATTGAAAAGCAAGTGAAGTTGTGAAGGTGTTATCTCACGAAATGGCCCAGTCAATTGGCCGCCTTGGTCGTGCGGTTTGACGCCGTTAGACTATTTCCTGTGGGGCTACGTCAAGTCTATGGTCTATGCCAACAAGGCCAGCGACGATTGATGAACTTCGTACGAATATCGCAATCGAACGTGAAATCGCAGCAGTATCGGCCGATTTATGCTTGAAAATCGTCGAAAATTGCGTTCAGCGTCTGGACTTCTGCAAGCGTGCCCGTGGTGTCCATGCAAAAGAAATCGAGTTCCATACATAATGGCATCGAATGTACTTTCACAGGAATAAATAATTTAATTCATATCCCAAACCGTTTTTGTTTTATTTAAAAAAAACTTTTTAGCGTTCCTATTTAAAAACCCTGTATAAGAAAATGGAATGAAAATTAATATTTTGTTTACGTTATAAAAGGGCTAGTAATAATTTTACATGCGTATGAG
>CATOUQ010000047.1:0-27547 GCA_951828415.1 Anomoia purmunda
TTTTTATTGTATAAAAAATTTATATTAAGGTGTTATTTTATTTTAGAGGTTAGTATGTCAGATATAAAAAAAATATTAAATAAAGATCTAAGTTTTAAAGAAAGCTTTATATTTTTAGCATCATTATTCTCATTATATTTATTTCCTTTAATAATTAACGGAATAAACTATAGAGATGACTATGTTAGAGCATTAAGAGGGAATGATTGGGATATTTTAGGTCGAAAATTTGCAGATTTATCAGCTCAAATACTGACATTCGGTTTTGGTAAGATAGTTAATGTATCCCCTCTTACATATATACTATCCATTATTTTTATTGCCCTATCTTTATCATATTTTATACTTAAATCCCGAATAAATAAAAATTTATTAACACATATTGCATTGTCTTTTCTATTTTTAGGTCCCTTCTATCTACAAAATTTCTCGTATAGATATGATAACTTACCTATGACTTTAAGTGTATGTTTAGCATTATTGTCTTTTAGTGTTAGCTGGAATGATTATAAAAAAATATTAGTATCTATTATATTACTGTCCTGCTCATTATTTTTCTTTCAACCCTCATCTAATATATTTTTGGTGTTATGTATAATGGGATTTATTATAAAATCGAAAGAAGAAAAAGAAATTCCATTTATATTTAAATCATTATTTATTTATTCAATTTCTATATTGTCCATACTATGTATGGTTAAAGTACATAAATAATTTAGCTGAAACCACTCGTGGTAAAATTATTTCATCAAGTGAATTTATTGAAACTTTTAAAATAGCGTCCTCTGTTTTAAAAGATTTTCTTAATCCTTTTATAACTTCGCCTATATTTTTATTTATATGTTTACTAATTATTTTTTATATTTTATTTATTTTTTGCAGATTCTATAAAAGTAAAGAAACAATATTATATAAATTAATATTAATTTTAAGTCCCAATTTATTATTTATATCTATATGGGGTCCATTTATTTTATTAGATGAAATTTTTTCTCGACCACGAGTATTTGTTAGTATAGGTGCAATTCTATCATGTTTAATGTTGATTCAAAATATAATTTTATCGCAGTATAGAATGTTAAATTACATTTAATGTCTATTTGGTTATTATTTTCTTTTTCTTTAATGTATCAATATACTAATTTACAAAAAGAGGATGATTTATTTAATAGAGAATTATCTTCATGGATTGCATATGATATAAATAGTAATGAAGATCTTTATTCCCTACCAATAGTGTATATTAATGGATTCCCCTGAGAAAGGACCGAATACAAAAGTAATTTTGGAAAATAATCCGTTTTTAAAATATATTAACATGCCATATTATAATTGGTTTAGTAGGTTTGTAATAGAATCTATGGGTGTAAAAAATGTATATAAAGATATAAATAATATAGATGATAAATATGATTGGGAAAGTATATGTAAATTTAATACGGCAGTAAGAATGAAAAATAATAGATATTATGATATTTATATAATAGAAAATAATAAAAGCCAGTATAAAAAACATGTTTCTGTCTGGTTTAAAAGAAATAAAGATTTGTGTAAGGATGAACCTAATTTAACAGACAGAAAGGCATATGAAACAAAAGAAGCTAAGTTTTTAATAAAAAGGGGGATTCCCCTTTTTATTATTATAAATGTTTTTTTAATTTGCTAGTTTGAATTTTTTTGTTGAGGATTTAAAAATTCCTTTTCGATAATAGCATTAAAAAAAGGTTGCATTTTATCCTCAAGATTTTCTAACTCTTTGATTTGATTATTTGCTCTCAGTGAAATTTTTATATCCTGATAAATATTTATAAGTTCTTTTTCTGTTGGGATTATATCTATCATAGATATTTGTAATTTATTTAAAGTAGAATCACTTATTTTAAAATCTTTAGCTATATAAATCATTTCATTTCTGATAATTGATATTGGATTAAATTGACTACTTTGCAAGGCGAACTCAATCATATCAATATTTTCATTAAGTACGAAAGCATTAAAAAGAGTGTGGGGGGATTCATAATAAATATGTTTAACTGGATTAGATAATGATATGTTTTGATTGTCTATTAAACTTTTAATAATAGAATTAGCTTTTTCTTTTTCGTAATTGTTATAAAGATTTAAAATAGATGTTAGTTTGTTCTTTCTCATCTAAAGGTTTATTTGAATTTATAGATAAAAAATTTAAAGTTTTAAATTTTTCTTTATTTATAGACATTTCAAATAAAGATACATCTTGCTCTAAATAATCATCATTAAACACTGAATATTTGATATTTCCAATATCTATATTCCTTTTCTCAATTATCGTTTTAATAAAACTAATTGCAGTATCTTCATCTATATCATCAAATTCAATTATAGTCTTTAGTATATCAGGACTATTATATTCATTGTAAGTTAGCGTAATGTTGTTATCTAGAAGTAAATTAAAAGTTTTAATATCATTTTTATAAAAAGTTAAACTTAATGGATCTTGCTCTCCTATAATGAAAGGGTCATATTTATATGGTGCATTAGCAGAATATCCTTTTTTCAACATCATTTCTACCATATCAAATCTATCATCCTTATCTAAAGTATGTTTTATAATATTAGAAATTGGGTTATTGTTTTCAGTCATAATATTCTCCTTTTAGTTATAAAGTAATTATAACGTATTATTAATTTATATAAACTATTCTTATTAAATGCTAAATATTTTATTTTTTTTAATATATTATTTGGTAAACCGTTAATCTATACAAAATAAAAAATCATATTGAGAATATATTTTAAGATGTTATATTACAAACATTGAAAAATATATAAATTCTAACAAAACTTTTAATAAAGTTTATATATTTTTGATTTTAATTTTCATAGGAAGAAGAGTAAAAATGGCTATTTTAAAAATTAAATCAAAAGGTTTTACATTAACCGAAATATTATTAGTATTAGTAATTGCTGCTGCAATCGTTATTTCAGCTTTTATAATTTACCCAAAAGTAAAATCATCAAATAATGTAAATAAAGAATTAGCTACAGTAACTCAAATCGTTACTGCTACGAAATCTATTTTTGGCTCTTCACCTGACTATACTGGTTGGTCTCTTAAAGCGTTATTGGATGCGGGCGCATTACCAGATACAATGGTATTATCGAAAGATGATTATGGTCAATATAGAGATGCGTGGGGTGGGGAAGTAAATACAGGGACTGTAACTCCCGGAAATGGTATTGTGAATATATCTGGTTATTCATTGGTATATTTAATTCCAAGGGACTCTTGTGCTAAATTTGTATCTGCTGTATATCCCATTACTAATGGTATAGAAATAAATTATAATTCAATAAAAACACTGTCTTCTGGTGAAAATGGTGTTCCTGATATAAGTAAAATAGCAGAGTCTTGTGGTCAAGATTTTTATAATGATATGGCGAGTATATCATTAACTTTTTATTAACTACAAAAAACAGTGAATATTAGTTAAAAAAATTTGTTAATTTTTAAAGTTTGGATCTCAAACGCCCCTTAAGGGGGCGATTTCATAGCCTATTAATATTAGGTTTTCTTGTATGTAGATTTTCTGGAAGATTATCTGTGATTTCCTTCCTTATTAAACTATATACAAGATTAATAAAGTCATCTTCATTTTTTAATTTATTAAATATAGAAAACCTTTTGAATTTTTCAGCTTCTGCCTTTCCTGCCATAGATAGAATTTCTTCATATCTGAAAGGTTTATTGTAATCTTGTTGTTTTTGTATTTTATCCCAACATGTTAAGTTTTGTTCATCTTTAGATAAAATGTTAATATTTTGCTTTACGCATCTTACAATATTATCCAATTGACCAAGAGAGGATACATAATGTAATACTTTAACACCATCGTTATAATGTGAATTATCTATAAAATAAGAAATTACCTTTTCATTTTCAGTCAAAAAGAGATTGTTTTTATCTAATATTTCAAGTGGCTTATTAGTTATATCTATTAAATTAAAAAAAGTGATATGAAATGGTTCTGTTTCTTCTGGTTGTTGGTAATCAAATATAATATTTAATGGGTGAGATTCTTTTTTTAATTTAATTTTATTAAGATCAAGACCATGATCAAATGCTAAATTAGCTGCATTTATAAATCCATTAGAATAAAATGTAGTAATATAATGCTCATTACCAGATTTTAAGATGCTGGAATTTATATCTTTTAAATGTGTAAAAATGATATTTAATTTTTCAAGGTCTCTAAATTCATTAATAATATCACTATTTTTTATTGAATCAATTCCTATTTTAATAATTTGCTTAAATAAAGAAATATCTTTTAAATCATTTAAAATATATATCCAGTTTACATTATTTAAGTCAATGTTCTGTTCAGAATGATTTCTTAAAAAAAGAAGGTTGCGTTCCATTACAATACCATTTTTGTTTAATGATTCTAACGACTCTAAAGTTTTATGTATTATATTCATTTAAATCCTCTTTTTTAAATTCTGTTTCAAATCAATATCAATTTTTGATAAGATATCCTTTTCTTGTTCTATATCATGAACTCTTTTTAATTCAGGGAAATTATCTATTATTCTTTCAGCTCTTTCATTTGAATTATTTCTTATATCATAATTTATATTATAGTTGGATATAAATTTTATTAAATTTATTAAATTGTCTGTAGATGTGCTCATTCTATTTAATCTATGAAGTAATGTATTTTTATCATTACTAATATTCTGTATATTAATATCTGCCCCTATAGAAAGTAAACTTTTTATGGCATTGACTTCTGTATTTTTTATATTAAAAGAATTTGGATGAAAAGCTAAATATAATAAAGATTGCCCTTTTTTATTATAAACATTAAGATTATTGCAATAACTTATTAAAGTATTAAAAATGATTTCATCATTAAGATTTATATTTTGCTTATTTAAAATATGAAATGCAGGGTGCTCTTCATGTTCATAATAATTAGCTTTATTAACTAATATTTGGTGTATAAAAGCAAAATCTGCATTATTTTTAATGCTAAAACTTAATAAAGATTCATTATTCTCACCAACAGAAAAATTTAATTCAGGAGAGTTAATTTTTTCTATGAGAGTTTTGGCAAAATACCATTTAAAAAGAGAGACTGATTCTTTTATATATTGTTGATAATCTAAACAGTTAATATCAGTATTATTAATCAATTCATTAAATCTTTTCCTTGTGTAATCACCTTCTTCATTGTTCCCTCTGATTATACCTATTAAAAGTTGTTCGTTATTAATATTATTCATCATATATCTCAATTAAACTTATTGATTAAATTATACCACAAAAAATTCATAAAAAAATCTAAAAAAATTTGCATTTATTAAAAAAAAGTATTATTGTTATTTTACGTTGCGACAAAGAATAAAAATAACAGGCAACTTTGAGTTCATAAAATTATAAAAATAGAACTCAAAAATATTGTGATGATAATTACGATTTTGAGAACCTCTTAGGAGGTTCTTTTTTATGAATTTAAGGATGACACCAAATGGTGTCATCTTTAAGATTATAAGGTATGTTTTTGAGTAATTTTTGGCTTGATCGGATTCTGGTCTAAATAAGAAGTTATTTCTAATTTGGTATAAATGGCTAATATAGAATTTATATTATTTGCATTCACTTTAAAAGCATTCTTTTCAGGTTCAAACTCTTTTTTCTTATTATCTACAATCTCATCAGGAACATTGTGTTTATTGGGAAAATGAAAATCCATTTCAAAAAAGGTGGTTTTTATATTATTATTTTTGGCGAAATTTAAATATTCGTCTATTTCATTTAATTTAGTAAATGTATTACTAACAACTACAGTATGCCCTTCTACTAAAGCCTTTTTAGTTCTTTCAAAGCAATCATCTTTAGCTTTTTGATGTTGAGTTATATCAAAAGAATAGTTGCCATTATTAGTAAAAAATTGATCGTTTTCTATATGTTTAGCACCAAGTATTTCACAAACCTGTTTGGCAAAAGTTGATTTTCCACTTCCTGGATGACCTCTTACAATAATTAACTCATTCATATTAATTACCTTCTTAAAAATTCAAATATTTATATATAAATATGATAAACTATATTATAACTATTGCAAAGCATTTATAATTTAAGTACAATAATTTTTTTATGGGGGCTATTATGAAAATTTATATTGTAACAAGTAATAAGAAAAAGGAAAAAGAATTATCTAAGTATTTTAAGAATATAGGATTAAAAACTTATCATTTGACTGCAATGAATAATAATCACGAAGAAGTTTACTTAAAAAACGGCGATTCTTGTTTTATAATTTCTGAACAAACAAAGTTAATATCTCATGATACGGGGAGGTTAAGCTTACTTGATAAGTTTGAAGAAGTTATCCACGAATCTACTGTTTCGGCTACCCATATAGAGAAAAAAAATAACGAAATAATAAAAACAAAAAATTATTTTACTGCCTCTGTTGAGGGGTTTCTTTTTCCAAGTTTAAAAACTGAAAGAGAAGATGTTTATAATTGGGATGAAATATTCTTTTCTGGAAAATCAATGCAATCTTATCAGAATATGAAGGATAAAGGAATTAAAAATTCTGCAAGGGATATAGCATTTTCCAAGTTAATTAATGAAATGAATTATCTTTTTAAATTTGAAACAAAAGTTAATTTAAATTTCAATAAGGTGGAAAAAGATGAGGTTATATCATTTGAATCATTTTTAAAAGATTTAATAGATAATAATAAATATTATAAACATTGTAAAAATAATTTATTTTTCAATAATTTATTATCTAATATCATCAATGATGGTATCTTTGTTAGAAGGGCTTCTGATAAAAGTCAGCGTAATTATTGGCTGCCGGGATTGAACGCAGGAATCCCTTTAACACCTAAAAAAGATGATGTTCATGAAATAACCTTCATGTTTCATGATATAATGCATTTTATTTTTCCTGATTTAATCATTACAGGAAATGATAAATTAAGTAAGAATAAATATATTATATCAAGAATGATGAGCGAAGCATTCACTATAGTCCTTGCTGATATTTTTTTCGTCTCTATTTTAAAAGATAGTGGAGTAAAATATGATTTTTCAAAAAGAAAAATATATCCATTGTTTGAAAACATAAAATTCGGAATAAATCTAAATAATATAGATAAAATAAGAGATTTACTTTGGGCTAATGTTTGTTTTGCTTTATTGGGTGAAGATAAACCTTTATTAGATATAGTAAATAATCAAGATGCTTTCAATGATTATAAAAATAAATACCAACGTTTCTTTCAAGAGGATTATCGTTGGACATTAAATAATTATAAAAACATAAGCAAAAATCATTTAACTAACAAAAAATGGTATGAATATATAAAGAATAATTTTGGTCCTATAATTTATTCAACAGAAGATTATTGCCCTCAAATTAATAATGAAATGCCAATAAAAGAACAGATTTCAGTAATTTTTGATGAAATGTTTAATAAAATAATTAATATGTCTTTATCTTACAAAGAATATAATGAAGAAACAGCATTAACAAATGCATTCAATCGTTATATATCTGGTCAATGTTATATATTTTATAAATATGAGACAACCTATAATTCATTATTTTTACAGCAAATTATGAACATAACATCCAAAGGAATTCATAGTTTTAATGATATAGTATATATAAGATCAATATATAAAGCTTATCTAAATAAATTAGAAACAGATAATTTAATAAGCAATTATGATAAAGAGAAATTTGAAAACATTTTTCCTGTATTTGATCCATTTTATGTTTTTTATGACAAAAATAATAATGAATCTTTTCAGGATACTTTAAATATGGTTTACTCTCAGAAAAAATAGAGGTTTGTATGTATAAATATCCATTTTTAGACTTTAATCAATTAAACAATAATTTAATATCTGCTAATACTAAATCTTTAGATAAATTAAATAGTATATATAAATTAATGGGTGGTGAATTTTGGGATGAAGAAGAAAGAATAATGAAAGGCTCCAAAGTTGCTATAGTTGGTTTAGGTGGAATTCCTTTTAATATAAAAGATGACCAAGTTTTTATAATGGATTCTAAAATAGATATAAATAATTTAATGGATGAGTTAAAAAAAACTTTAGGTCTTTCTGCTTTTTTAAGCTATTTAAATCCATTAAATAAATCTCTGGAAGAAGTTGCAGATAAAAGCTTGTCATTAGGTCATAATTCTATACTACATACTATATCTTTAAATATATTAATTGTAGGTATTACTATAGGTGCCGAACATGAATTTGCCTCTCAACGAGATATAATGCATTTAAGTCGTTTAACAGTAGCTAAAACAAATAGTCAAAAAAAACCATCGTTAACTTTATATAATAAAAATCTATTAGAAAGTTATAAAAAAGTTCTAAAATATACGGACTCTATTCTTGAAAATATAAAGGAAGATAACGAAGCAAGAAATTTACTTTATCCATCTTCAAAATCAAGTGCTATAATGTTAACCGGAAGTTTAAATAATTTTAAGAAGTTAACGTCTTTAATGAATAGTGGTGGTAAAGAAGATGAGTTTATCTATATATTAAAGCAGATTAATGATATTATTAAATTTTTCCAGTAATAAAAAAGCCCTGATGGGCTTTTTTATTTTATTGTTTCTTTAAATATTGAAAATAGTTTTTAATATTCTCATAAAAAATTTCTTCTGTGTAACTTATTTTATTATAATTTTGTTCTTCATTTTGGATATATGTAGGTCTTTGCAAAGAACCGCCAGAGGCATTTTCTTTAACTGGTGTGGTTAAGAGTATAGTCGAATTTAATTCTTTATTATCATAATAAAGTCGATGTGGTAGTTCATATGGATGGAAATAAGTATCTCCTGGGTTTAAGTTATAAACAAAATAAGGATGAATGGTAACATATTTATGAAGTATATGCTTGTAAGACTTCTTTTCCCCTGTTATACGATTACTTACATAATGACCTTGTAATGAAATAAGACTCATAACAATATCAGTCTTACTAAAACCAGTAAGTTCTTTTATCAATTCTATATAATCAATTTCACTATTATACATTTCATTAAATTGCTTAGAATAATAAAATGTAAGGCGTTTAGCCTCTAATGCTTCAATATAGTCGTTTAATAATTGAACTTTATCGCTACGAGCAGATAAAATCCAAGTTTTTAAATCATTTAGCACTCTTTCTTCATTATCTGTCAACTGTTTATTCATAGTAAATTGCTGATTTTCCAAATGACCTGTTAAAATAGTTGATACAAAATCAAAGCTATGTTCATGCATAGATTCAACAATAGGGAGAGCATTAGTGTTTAAAGGATTCCATATATGTAAACGAATTTGAGCTTTCGGGCTATCAGGTGAAATATCTTGAGACAAATCAGCTATGACAATTTTATCAAACCCAAGAGCATGTATATAAGATCTTTTTGATATAGTACTTAATAGTTTGTCATTATTTAATATTTCCTCTAACAAAAGCAATATATTTTGCTTACAAAGGAAATTTGATATTAAATTTTTATCATCGTTTTTTACACTTTTATTTCTAAAGTTAGTATTTAAAAAGTTGATCATTTTTTGATGCATATCACCATCCTCTAATTAATATAATTTCTATTTTACAATACTAAAGTGTAATATTCAAAATATATCTCATTTTTTGAGTAATATAATAAAATAGTGTAATAATTTCTATAAAAAGAGGTTTTTATGAGAGAACAAAGTCTACATTTTGGTTTATTTGATATAGATTTCAATCAATTTTTCTATAAAGAAGATGTTAATAAAAGGAAAAGAAAAATATCGTATTTTGCAAAAAGAAAGAATTTTAATAATTTAAGCTTTGATGAAATGTATGCTTTATCATATTGCAAAAAATTTTTAATTAGTCATAATGAGAACATTGAATTTAATGAAGCAATTAATAAATTTGAAGTATATACAAATACTAAAGTTGATAAAAATCCAGTAAGAAATATATATTCAATGAAAATAAGATATCTTTTAACAAACTTAGGTAAATATTATTTTGAAAAACATGCGCCTGATAGTATAAAAATATTGATGTATGATTTTTTGTTTCATAATAAAAATGATTTTTAAATGTTAAATTTAACTATTAGTGATATTTTAAGGAATAGATATGAGAGTAAATAAATTAATAATAACAGGATTAATAGCAACAGTGCTGTTATTAACAGGTTGTGATAGCCCAGGGGTATCTAAAACATTAGGGGATGTAAAAAAGATGAACCTTGAAGATGTTTCTTTAATACTAAATCCAGATGAAGTATATGCGATAAAAGAAATGACAGTTTTAGGGCTTGCTGATGATGAAAGTATAGCTATAAAAGATTTAGTAAAAGAGTTTGAAATTAGAACTAACACTAAGGTTATATCAGGAAATATAAGTAATTTTAAAGATTTAAAAGTAAGAGATTTAACTGTATTAACCGGAAGAAAAATTTATTTCGAGCAATCAACAGTAGATGAAAGAAAGGTTGTGTCTAATTATATAGATAAATATAAAGATCAACCGGGGTATGATCTTATGAATATTACTATTGGTCAAGTATTAACTAAAGCAAATTAAGAATTAGGGGTGTTATATGAAAGTTAACGTATATCTATTAAAAATAGTATTTTTACTTTCATTATTCTCTTTTGTTGGCTGTAAAGAAAATGTAGATGGATTAACTGTAAAACAATTATCTACTACTTCTATTGGTGATTTAAATAAATATTTAAACCCTGATGAAATATATGTTTATACTAAAATGAAGTATATGAATGATATTGAAGAAAATGAACTTATTAAAAATGTTTTGTCTCGCTATGAAAAAAAACATAATACAACTGTTTTAAAAGGACAAATATTTAATTTTAAAACATTAAAAGCCAGAGATTTGTCAGTAATTTCAGGTGCGATAATGGTTCAAGGGCAAGCGACAAAACAAGAAAAAGAATATATTTCAAACTATATACAAAAATATTTAATAATTCCTGATGACAAATATTTAAATAAAACGCTTGATGAAATAATACTAAATAAAGGTGATTTTTCTGGTAAATCAATATAAATACTGAATGAAAGAAACCCCGTCTTTGTTGGCGGGGTTCAAAATAAAGAAATATTATTATAATCTTTTTTTATTATTAAAAGTTATATTGATAGTATCATTTAAATCTATTGATAATTTTTGTTTTTCTAATTTAGCAAGTTCTAATTTTAAATATTCTGTAATGAATTGATTTTTTTCAGTAAAAGCTAAAGAACTAAAATATTCTATAACATTAGAAAAATCTTTAATTTTATCATCAGATGATTTACAGTTTATTATATTTAAATATTTATCTATAAGTTTTTCATCTATAACATTATTCTTACTATCATAAGAATTAATCATGATACCATGTAATATTTTTTGTCTATTATCTGGTTTTTTATCAATATATTTTATTAATGATTCATGATGTTCTTTAAGATTTTCAAAGGAAATAGGAATTTGACGCTCCATGAGCATATCTAAAGTTGCAATGATTTCATCTCCATTTGCGTATTTTTCCATTTCATTTAATAATTTATAAAAATTAATGGTCGTATTTTCCAGATCTGTTATTGTTGAAAGAGTTTTGTTTAATATTGTCCCCAATGAATCTATATTTTTTAGCCAGTCAGAGTTTTCATGCACATATGAAAATCTAACAGCATTTGAAGAAAGAAAGTTAATAAAATGTTCTTTTTTTAAGTGATCCAGTTCTTTTGTAAATAACAGCTTTTCCATATTTTCATTATGAAATTCATCGTTATACTTTTTATAGTCAATAGCATAACTATCTCTAAAAGAAAATCCCATTTTAATGAGTTCATTTATTACAATTATTTCTTGATTTAAACTATTACTATTATAATTTTTAGTCTGATAAGTTTTAAAACCTAACATAGTAGCACTATCTATATTGTTATAATTAGCTAAAAAATCGATATCCCAATAACAAGAAAAGTCCGTATTTGCATTTCTGTGTTCGTCATAATAAATAGTATTTATTTTATCTTCAATAAATAATATGTCTTGTATAGCTTTTTCTTTTTTTGTCAAATGCTCAATACTAAGTCCACCCTGTTTCATTAATTCATAATGATGATGATTATATCCTTTATCCATAAGATATTTTCTGACATTATCTATTCTTTTTAGAGATTCATAATTATAACCATAATTATTGCATATGTTTATAATATCACCAGTTAATTTGTCAACATCCTTATTTTTACATTTATCATGATAAAATTTTCCAGAATTATAAAATTCTAAAATACCATATTTTGGTTCTTCAATATCCCATTCATATTCGTCTAAAAATAGTGTATTTATATTGAATCCATAATCTAATATTTTTCTGAAAGCCTCAATATTAAGATTTTTTAAAGCATAAACTATAGGATGTTTTTCTAAAATAATAGATTTTATATCTGATCCATTTTCAACTAAAAAATCAGAAATTTTGATGAAATTATTATTTAAAGCTATAGAAAGGGGATGGTTATTCTGATTATCTTCTTGATGAACAATATCAGGATTGTTTTCCACAATAATTTTAGCCAAGTCCAATCTATTATTTTCTATGGAAGGGATTAACAATGACTCACCATTTAAAGATAAACAACCGAATTTTATGTCTTTAAATGGTAAAGATAGGAAATAATCTGGTATGTATTTTATGACTAAGTAAACCAAATTTGCTTTATGATATTTACTTATAGTAGAGTTTTCATTTATATCAAAATTGGGATTTTGACTTATAAAATCTTCAATTAATCTTGTTTTTTGCTCATAGCTCAATGTTTTTTTGATAAGTTCATTGAAAAGTTTATTTTTTTCTTTCATTTAAATAACCTTATAGTGTTTTTTATATATTATAACATCGTTTAAAAAAAATATGATAAAAAAAATAAAAAAAGTTTGACTTTGATTTTTTTTACTGATATTATTATTTTTATAAGTTAAAGATAATTCCTTAATTAATAAAATCATCTATTTGGAGATACAAATGAATACTTTCAAAACTATAACTGGAGACAAAAGCGTTAGCAACAACGCAAAAGTTGCTAGTGTAGTTGTATCTTTAAATTCTGCAATAAAAACCCATCGATATTATTGATACTAACTTTTTTGAATAAATTTTCATATTTATTCTATTAAGATAGTATCATGGTGATCTCACGTAATAACAATAAGATCTACATGATATAATGTAGGTTTTAGATCTCCTTGCATATTCTTAATATTTTTCCAAAAAAAGATCTAATTAAAATTTGGGGTAGTATGCAAGCGGTCAAAGCAAGCGGTCTGTAAAACCGATGTCTACGGACTTCGTAGGTTCGAATCCTACCTGCCCCACCAGGTTATTATATAGGTAATTAAAAATAAAAAGTTTTAAATTGGGGTGGTATGCAAGTGGCTAAAGCAAGCGGTCTGTAAAACCGAGATCCACGGATTTCGTAGGTTCGAATCCTACCCGCCCTACCAAAAGTTATAAGTTTTAAAATAGAATTTTTAAATTTGGGGTAGTATGCAAGAGGCTAAAGCAAGCGGTCTGTAAAACCGATGTCTACGGACTTCGTAGGTTCGAATCCTACCCGCCCCACCAAAAGTTATAAGTTTTAAAATAGAATTTTTAAATTTGGGGTAGTATGCAAGTGGCTAAAGCAAACGGTCTGTAAAATCGGTGTCTCTGACTTCGTAGGTTCGAATCCTACCTGCCCCACCAGGTTATATATGAGTAATGAAAAATTAAAGTTTTTAAAAATAGGGTGGTATGCAAGAGGCTAAAGCAAGCGGTCTGTAAAACCGAGATCTACGGATTTCGTAGGTTCGAATCCTACCCGCCCTACCAAATATCAACTTACAAAATATATGCATCAATGGTCGAGTGGCTGAAGACAACAGACTGTAAATCTGTACCGAAAGGCGCGCAGGTTCGAATCCTGCATGATGCACCATAAAATTGAAAAAGAGAGCTATATTCTTCTTCTGTTTTCTTTTAATATATTATCATAAAACGATGTATTAGAATTTATTTTATTTAATAAAATATCTTTTTCATATTCAATGATTGTAGTCTTTAAAATATCTTTATATTCTTCATTTAAGTAATCTTCTGGTTTTTCATTAAATTCATTTAAATAATTTAACTCCACCCCTTTTGTTAAAAATAGCATAGTAATTTCTTTAAAATTTTCTTTTTTTAATTTTTCGTTATCATCTTTCTGATCTGCATCATCGACCGATGATGCAACAATATGAGTTAAAATGTGAAAAAGGTTTCCTTTATCTTGATCTTTATGGTTTTTATCTAATCCTAATTCAAAAAGTTTATTTAAATCTATGTTTTTATCATTATAAAAATTACTTATACAAGTTATAACGGCTTTATCAAACGCTTTTGTCTTGAATAATTCAAGTATTTTTAATTTTTCTAAAATATTAAACATTTCATCAAATCTTTTTTTGAAAGATAAGCTGTCTATCACATAACTTAATCTTTCTATTTCTTCTTTACTAAATAAGTTGTTGGTAATTTCCCTATATTCTATTGTTTTATTAAACATATCCATATTATATTCAGCTAAAACTTTTAATGCTGATTCATTTAGGATATTTGAAATATATGGATTAGCTCCTTTCTCAAGAAGTAGATTGTAAACATTAATATTATTATTCAAAATGGCCATAATCATATAAGAATTTCTTCTTTCATTATGCGATGTGTCATCTACTTTTAAATTATTATTAATAAGAGTATCCATAAATTCAGGTTCATGAAAATATTTAATAATCAAATGAGGTAAACTTTTTTTATCGGCTTCTAATATATCATCCAAGAAATAAGATTTATTTACGTCTAATTTTTTTTCTTTAGATAAATAATTAATGCTTGAATCAAAAATATAATGCAATGAATTAGTTAAAGTATTGTGATTTTTCTTTTTTTTCTGGTGATATGAGATAATAGAATTTATAAAATTCAAGCAATCTTCTTCTTTTTTATATTTGAAAAAATTTTTAGCTGAAAAAGCCATACCATTTTCATTTTGTAACAAAATATTTTCTATATTAAAGTTTCTCATAATTCTACCTTTATAATAATTTCATTTTATATTATATCTTACTTGCAGGAAAATAAAAACTAAGCTATAAAAAATCAATATATTTTCTTTATAAATACTTGAATATAAAGGAATTACATTTTATTAATATATTGTTTTTTGTTATAAATGATGGTAAAATATTCAAAATTTTCTTATATGGAGCCATAAAAATGAAAGTAAGAATTACGAATAAAGATGGTAAATATGCAATAGCTCAAAAAAAAACATTTTTTATCAAATCAAGAAATGGAAATTATTCAAGATTTTATAAATATAAATCCAAATTCTTCCTTATCTAAAAAATTTGTAAAATTAGTAAATATAATAAAAGAAATGCCTGTAGAAGTAATTGATGGTATTAAATATTATTACGCAGTCGCAATATCAAGTTTTACTGCTGGTCGTTCAAATGCGACATTGGAAATAGATGGAAATAATAAAGAAAACTTTGGTATAGAGTCTCTAAATCAGTTATTGCTTCAAAAAAATTCTTACCTGGAAATGTTAGCTCACTTTAAATTTAAATATGATTTAAATGGGGTTAAGAAGGTAGATCTATCTTCTTTATCTTTAGGTCAGAATAATGAAGGTATTTCTTTTGTTATTTATTCAAATTTAAATCAAGGTTATTTAAATGATAAAGGTAATTTTCTTGACATTAATGCAGCCAGAATGTTTTCTTCTGAAAAAACAGCAAATGATACTATAAAAAGCCGTTCTTTGATAAATGACGCTATAATTGTGAAAATAGATATTCATTTAGTTGAAATAAGTGAAAGAACGCCTTTATTATCTCAAAAAACAATTCATCCCGATTTAATGTCTAAAATAGCTAAAATTGAGCAGGATAAAATTACTAAATCTTTAATTGATGATAAATTGGAATATATAGAAAAATCAAAGTTAAGATTTTTAAAAGAAAAATACCCTGAAATCTTTGAAGAAATGAATAATATCAAAGGTAGTAATAATGAAGTTATAAAGAAAAAGAGGCTATAATTAATAATAGCCCCTTCTGGGGCTTTTGTTTAACACTAAAAAACATAAAATTAATGACTTCTGGCATTCAACCATAATTCACCTTGTGTAGTAAGACAACCATTACCAGCAACGGAAATAAAATTATGGATTAAACCCTGTCGGATTAATTCTTTTATTTTTCTTATCTGTTCTTCTGGTTTGTTAATACCTTCAATGCATATTTCATGAAATTCGTCACAATTAGTATTTGTGATGTTAGGTATCTTATCATATTTTCTAATAAATGATAATAATGATAGCATATCATTATTATTAAACTCTTCATTTTTCATATTTCACCTATGAATTATAATTTCAAATTATATATATTTTTAAGTCTATTTATTTCTTTTGAATATAAATAATTAAAAATAATACCGGGTTGTTTCTTTTTTTCTTCCATAAGCATAGTTTCAAAACTATCGATATAAATAAAATTAGTGTTCATTATTTTATTTATATCACTTGTAGGATACTTCTTTTTACCATTAATATAAATTGGGCTATAAGGAATTAAATCAACATTTTCCTTTTGACAGAAACTCAATGATAAATCAATAATGACTTGTGTATAAAAGAGTTTTTCTACTCCTGAAAAATCTTTTATATTAAAAAATCCTATTTTATCATATTTTTTTTCTGCTAATAAATATATAAAAGGTATATTATATTTTTCCAATAAAGTTATTCGCTCTTTAACAAATGCATTTATGGTTTCAATAATGACATTTTCTTTTATTTCTTTATCAGGATAAAAAGATAAACTATATTCCATGTTCACTCCTTTTTACACATAATTAAGTTATAAGCACAATATATCATTTTTTCAGAAAAATAAAAGGTTCTATTTATAATCAATATTTATCAAATTTCTTTAACTGATTAACGTAATCTATAGCTATATATATTTTTCTTGTAAGCATAAAAACCTGCTGCATAACCTGCTGAATAACTTTTTTCAATAAGTAGTTCTAAACTTAAATTTTTATAAAGATTATCAACAGTATCATCTACATGATCAAAATTCCAAATTTGAGGATCTTCTTTATATATTTTTTTATAGTTACTTATAAAGGCAGAGTAATCACTTGGATCAATATAAAATGCATCTTTAGCTAATGATAGATATTTATCATCAGCGCCTGCACTTTTAAAACCATGAGAAAAGCCATCTTTAAATGCATCGTTAATAAATAGCCTTTTTAAACAGTCATCTTCTTCTTCTTGATTTTTTTCGGTTAAACAATTTTTTTTATATTTTTCAATTTTAGAATTAGGAAAATTATCTTTTATATTTTTAATATATAACTTAGATAAATTTATATTTTTATCATATTCTACAAAAGCATCATGAGCATTTACATAATTATTAAAACATAAACTTAGTACAAATATAAATCCTAGTGTGATTTTATTCATATAAATCTCCTTCTGGTTTTTCAAAGCCAGGCTTTATTAAAACAACCTTATCTTCACTTTCCAACCTTAATAATAATTTCATTAATGTAGGTATATCTATTTTACCATTTCCTTTTTTTGCATTTTTTTCAACATAAAAAGATCCATTTTCTAGCTGATATATTAAACCACATTCTTTTGGTAGTTCTTCTTTTTTTATTAAATCCTTAGGACAAACATAATAAAGTTTTTCAGCAACTTCAAGGTAAGAACGCCATTTTTCTTCTTTCTTCATATCTGACAGAAAATCTGAACGACTATGTTTAACTTCATAAGCAGTTGGCTTAATCTCTTTTTCATTTAAAGTTTTAGTGATAGCAAAAACATCAGGACGACTAAAACCATATTTAGTTTTGAACTGTATATCATCAGCAACAAGCATATTTTTTAGTCTACGATCTTTTATAAAATCATATATAATACGGTTATGTCCACTGGTATTTTTTTTACTATTTAAATTTAAATAATGATAAACAGCAATACCATATGTAGTTGGATAAATTTTTTCTTGATTATCACTTTGTCTAGAAAAGGTGAAAATTTTACCGTTTCTATCTATAATTTGTTGTGAAACTTCTTGCTCGACATCTTCTTTTTTACATATCTCTGCCATCCCCCATGAAATAAGATCATAAAGGTAGTTACGATTAAGTGAATTAACAGGTATATAAGAAAGATGACCGCTTCCAATAGTATTATCTATTATTGTTCTTAAAACGATTCTATGATTGGGCGTTAATTTCAAAATAAATTCATCACCAATATGATTATAAAGATTAACTAATTCAGTCTTAATAGTAGTTTTCATATAAAATCCTAAGTAATAAAGTTTGTATAATTGTATCTTAAATTCCAGTAAAAATAAAATTTTATTAGTCTTTTTATGTTTTTCATATATGTTAAAATAGTATATAAATCAAAACGAGATAGAGAAAAATCTGCTATGAAAATAATGCTAAATGACATTGAGAAAATAAAAAAAATTTATAGATTCTCGAAAAATTAATAATGAAGATAATATAATAGAACTTGTTAATTATATTTTACAAACTAATCCAGCCTATAAACTTGATGAATTAAAAATGTTTTTTGATGCACTTTTAGAGCGTGATATGGAAACGTACAAAATTATAGAAAATGATTATCTTTTACAGAATAAAATATTAGATCAAGTTATGATAAATGTAATTCAGAAAGAATATAGAATAATGTCTTCTGATTATATAAATTTAACAGGAAAATTTGATATATTAAGGTATCTTTTAATAGATAAAAATATAGGAAATCATAATATTCCGAATTCGTCTAATTACATATTATTAGACAGTCTTCAATATGATTTTGTTCTGGATTTGGTGGAGAAAAAATACACTTCTTTGTCAAGAGGAATATCATATATACATCCATTAACGAATATATTTAAAAATGATTTTTTTGAGCAAGATAAATTAGATAAGGCTATAAACAAAGCAAATAGAATATATAAATTAATACCCGAATTAATTTATACGAAAGATAATTCTAATATTACTTATTTAGAAAAAGTTTTGGATGATAAAAATATTACAGCATTAAACTGGATTAAAAATCAGAAGAATTTTGTTAAAAATTTAAATAACAAAGATTTAATTAAAGTATTCGTTCTGAATTCATTTTATAATAGTGTTGATGATAAAATATCTAAAGAAATTATTTCAGATAAAAGATTTAATAAAGCTGTAAATGAAGTAAATTCTTATGCTTTCGGTAAAAAAGATAAGATAGCTATTCATT
Source organism: Anomoia purmunda (assembly GCA_951828415.1). Classification (NCBI taxonomy): domain Eukaryota; kingdom Metazoa; phylum Arthropoda; class Insecta; order Diptera; family Tephritidae; genus Anomoia; species Anomoia purmunda. Next base: position 19,422 of record CATOUQ010000047.1, read on the forward strand.
ATTTATTAAATGATTTTAATTTGAGTACAGAAATTGATTTTTTATATAGTAGAGAAGCTTCATGGAATTATAAAAATATATTCAGAGAACTAGTTTTGGCAACTGATGATAAAGTAAATATAATGGATAAAGAAACTCTTTATTTACCAGGCATGTCGCTTGCAGCTAAAAAAGGTGGTATGCAGAATTTTACAGAAATGAAGATGAAATATTTATTTGCTGATAATTTTAAAAATTTATTTTATAACTATAATAAAAGCTTAAATGCATTTGATGTGGCTAATTCTCTTAATAAAATTAAGTTGCTTTATTCTTTTATACCAGAGGCGTTAGAAGAAAGTTTAAAAAGAAAAGATAATAATTCATCATTTTATAAAATAGTTCTCAATTTATTTTCAAGAGATAATGAAAAAGATAAAAAGAATAAAAAAGAATATTTTTCTGAAGAAAGTGCATCTTTTATAAACCGTTTAATTACAGAGCACAAAAATATTAATTATAGTGAAACTCTAATAGGTAAGGAAAATATAACTTTAATTGAACTATTATCAAAGAATAAAGAAATAATAAATGTTTTATTAAAAGAGGCACCTCATGCTTTCAAAGAAAATACAGTTTATATTCATGATATGTTATTAAAATCTGATAAAGGAATGATTAAGAAATTAGTTACTACCAAATCATTAAATTATAAGCCGAATACACTAAATCTTGTAGAAAGAACCCCTTTGCAATATATGGCATCTGATTATTTTACAAGAAGAGGAGTAAAGAGTTTAACAAAAGATATAGATAATATAAAGCTTATTATAAGCAGAGGAGAAAACCCATTTCTTCCTATAAAAGGTTATAGTGAGAATGCTATTGATGTATTTGTCAGAGATTACTTCAAAAGCATTAACCAAAAAAATGCCATAATAAGTTATGAAAAAGAAGAACAGGCTAAAAATTTGATAGATACTCTTATTATAGGGGGTAGAAATATAACCACTCAAGAAATGCCTTTGTCTTTGACTTCTTCAAGGTTTTATGCTGAATATTTTTTAAACAATCATCAAAATATTAGTGAAATAGATACTCTTGTGAAAAATAAAATTGATAAATTAAATCTATTAATTAATCTGTTTAGCTTTAATCATATAGTTGCGAATAATATTGAAAAACAAGGAAATGAGTATATTTATTACGAAAGCTTCACGAAAAAACGTTATCTGAGTAATGTAGAACCTTTTCTTAAAATAATTGATCATTATAAAGAAACAATAAAAGAAAATAGTGATTTTTTGATTGAGGCTATAGTTAAGGTCGAAGATTCAATAGTGCCACAATTTATGAAGAACTATTATCAGAATGCAGTTACTCCTTTTTATTCATTAATAGAAAAAGAATATTTATCTAAAAATGCTTTTAAGGAAGTAGATTCTGAAAGTATATTAAATAAAAAACGTAGATTGTAATAGAAAAAGCCCTGATGGGCTTTTTTAGACAACTTTATTTTATTTTGATGGTTTTTGTTCTATTTGTTTTTCTATTGATTGCTCGTTATTTAAAATATCATGTTGAATATCTATAATGTTATAAAAATCAAGAACCCATAGAATAGCCAGTAAACAAATAATTAGAAAAATTATTTTCAATACATTTTTTAAAATAGCAATTCCGAAAAAGAGAATTAAAAATAAAACAATTAAAGTTGTGATTGTCATGAAAACTCCTGATTTTTATTTTCAATATAGAATAAAATTAATTTAAAGTCTATTTTTTCTATAATTAGTTTTTATATCATTGGTTGGCGTTATTTTCATTAAAGAACTTCTTTCATTTTGTATTGATGTATATAATATAGCATCTAATATTTTTGAAAATTTTTCTTCTGAATTAAATGATTTTTCAACTTCCTCTTTTAGATAAAAATCATCTATATGGTTATATACATGCTCATTAGTTATGCACTGAGATAAAGAGGGTATTGAAAGAATACCTATTGTATTAGAGGTATGATTCTTATAATCATTAATTAGTAATTTTTTAAAATAAGATGGATTTTCTTTATCATTAAAAAGATGATATTTTTCCTTTAACCAATAATCTGCGACAAAGGTATCATATATAGTATTTTTTTGATATACCGAAAAATTAAATAACTCAAAGAGAGGGTTTTTGCCAAAAATATCATCTTTAAAGGTGATGTTCTTAACAATAACTCCGTTAGGATGTTTTTTGGATTTAATTAACTTATTATCTAAGATTTCTATTTTTTCTTTTGTTATAGCGTGTAAGTATAGTCTTGATTTTTTTTCTTCAATATCTGGTATTATTTCAGGGTTATTAATATTTTTATTATTATGTTCTATAATATTTAAGATTGTATCGGTATTATCGCATAACCTAAATAGAGCTTCTAATGAGCTTCCAAAATTATAATGTTTATGCAAAAGTTCAAAATGATTAAATTGGCATTCATTATCATCATGACAAAAATCAATAGGGCTATGAATATTAGTATATTTGAAAAGTTTTGTGTTAATATAATTGTTCAATAATTCTGGATCTTCCATCGACATAATAATCATAATTTGTTTGATGGAATTATCATATTCTAATAATTCTTTTTTAGATAAATATATAACAGAATCTAAATTATTTTTTATATTAATGAAATTTTCAGTTGTTAAAAAAGGTGAAATAAGAAGTAAATATTTTCTTTCTTCTGGTGATGTTAAAATTTTACTTATTATCTTAGAATAGTAATTATAATCATCATTAACTAAAGAAATAAGAAAAGGTATGTCCTGCAATGTTTGTTTTAATTTATCTTGATTAAATAATTTTAAATTAATAGTAGAATTAGTTTGTTTTAAAAATTTTTTGTCTAATAAAAGAAAAGATTTTATTAGCTCAGATTTATTTAAAACTTCTGGATTTACCTTTTCTATTATATAATCAATGCTGTTATTATCATTATTTTTTGGTATTTTTTTACATGTATTAATAATTTTATTATCTAATTTCACATTATTGTTTAATAAAAATATAGATAATTGAGAAAAACCATTTATTAAGGCAAGGCTGTTTGTAGTAGATATATTATAAATATCATGCAAAGAATTGTATTTTTGCTTATATAAATCCAAAAGATATATTAAATTATTAAAGATCTTTTTTTCATCCTCATAACTTATAGATGAATTGTCATGGAAGATGTCCATCATTTTATTTATATGACTACCAATATTTTCTTTGTTTATGATATTAGCATCAAAAAGATTTTTTATATGAGAATGCTGATTTTCATATAAAATATTTTTCAAATGAGTATTATAAAAAAATATTTTATTAATATTAGTAGAGTATTTTTTTAAAATGCGTAAGTTTTCTTCTTGTGAAACAGGAAGTGGACTTAAAAGAATTTCTTCAAATGGAATTCGATGTTCTTTATTGCTTTGTATCTTATTAACACCTTTATTAATAAGTCCGTCTATTTGTTCTTCATTGAAATATTCTATAGAAGTAAATTTATGTAACTCATTATTTAAATCTATGTTATCATAATTACTAATTTCTTCTTTCTGTAAATCCATATTCATGGTATAAATAGTTTCTCTTATATTTGATAATATGATATTATTTATAATAACAAATTAATTTAATATTGGGTAGTATCGTATGTTCAATTTTCCATTAATGATCTCAAATATTGATGAATATTATCAAATATCGTTTCAAGATTATTATATTTTTTTAAGAGAAGAAAAAGATAAATTTTTTGTTAATTATTTTATATTACAATTAGAATTTATTTATAATATGATGGAAGATCATAATTTTGGTGGATTATTATTAAAGGAATCAGAAAATTTCACAAGTGATATTATTGTATCATACAAAATATCAGAAGAAAAAAATTTACCCCCTCAATTAGAATACTCCAAAAAACATCTACAAAACTTTTTGAGTAATAATTGCTTAAATTGTGCAGAGAATTTATCAGACAGCTTGATGTTTGATACTTTTAATAAAATATTTAATAAAGATGACAGGTATGATTATTATCGTCACATTATAAAGACTAATGGATTCTATAATGAGTTACATCCCATTGCAGAAGATTTTATAAATGCGAAAAATAATAATCAATTTCCAGAACCAATAAAAAAAAGTGTTTTTAATTATATGGATTACCCTTTATATATTAATGATTTTACATTACCTAAAAATAAGATTTATAGGGTGGATTTTTTCGAAAATATATCAGAGAGGTTATTGTTGTTACATTTACAGGCAATTTTCTTTAAATTTGATGAACTGTATAAAAAAAACAAAGATAGGCAAATTTTTATAAGTAGTTCTATTGAAAATGAAAATGAAATAAAAATATGGTTTAAATATAATAAAAGAGTGATAGATGGTCTTTTATTAAAAACATCTGAAATTGATTTATATAACCCTGGAATTAATATCAATTTTAATAAAGAGAATATAAAAGATGTTTTTAATAGCTTTATACCTTACGTTCATTTGACTAATAGTAATATAAATAAAAAAAACATAGTGCAAGCATTAAATTCCTGGGTCGAAAAAAAAATAATATCAGAAAGTATTAATAAAAATTTTTATGAATATACTTCAAAAAACAAAAGACTTTAATTTATTTTTTAAGTATGTAATAATATATCTATCAAACGAAAAAGAGAGGATATTTATGAGTAATCAATCGGAAGAAATGCAAGAAATGTTACTTGTCGTTTCAGATGAAAAAATAAATGCCAGAGAAAAACTCATATGGCTGTTATCATTACAAGAAAAAGATCCTGTAAAATATGATATAAAACAAACTTACTCAACTAAAGGGTTATCAAGAACTTCTATTGGAATATCAGCCTTTTTAAAAGACATAGAGCTTTTTAAATTATTGAACGATAATAATTTATTAAATATAAAAGATATTTTATGTTCAAAGAAATCCTCATCTTCTATGAGTGTAATAATTCCGTTAATATACGCTGATAACTCTCCTATAAAAGGTGAAGAGAGAACAAATATAGTTAAAGAATGGGTAGTAAATGATAAAGTAAGTATAAATGATAAAACTTTTATGGAAGGTTATATACCTCAAAGATCAAGTATTTATCTTTTTAAAGATAGACCTTTGCCTCAAGGATATGATTTATTAAAAATACTTTTAATGAATAAAGAATATAAATTAATTTTAGATTTGTTAGATTTAGAGAAATTCACGCCTCAAATGATAAAAAACATTAAAGATAGAGGTTTTAGTCAAAGTGGGCTTAGTGGATTGTCTGAGAAATACTCTCAATTTTTATATGATAATAATGGTAATGGTCAAAATTTCCCTTTATCTATTGAAATGGAAGTAGCTAAGAAGTTGGGTTTGCTGGAAACCCCTATTTTGTTTGATAACCTACATCCAGAGTTAAGAAAATTTTTTATTGAAGATAAAAAAATTAATACAAAGAAAATATATGAAAAACAATTTGAGCATGTTTTAAGGAATAGTTCATCTGATAATGTATACAAATACTATATAAACAAAATTGAATATACAGATACAAATGTTTTAATAAGTTCTATAGAAAAAGCTATAAAAAATTATACTGAAAGGTTGAATAATGTTAATACTCAAAATTATTCAAGATATGAGTATGAGAATAAAAAAAATTCATTATCTAAACTACATAAAGAAGTGATTTCTTATCACGCAAAAAAAGAAAAAACTTATCTAGAAAATATATTAAATAATGATGAATTAAGCAGTGATATAAATACCAATAAAAAAAGGCTCTGAGAGCCTTTTTTATTATATTCGTTTATTTTTTTTATGGTCATTTTGATTATGGAAATTTTCTGTTGCTGATAAAATAAGTTCTTTTTCTAAATTAATAATCATACTTTTATGAGTCTGATTATGCGAATTAAAAATATTATTGCCATTTTTATCTTTAAAATGTAGGTCTGCGCCATATTCAATAAGAGCTTCGGCTATTTTTATATTACTATATTTTCTGACTGCATGTAATAATAAAGATTCACCTTCAGGGTTAGGATGATCTATATCAGGTAACTTATTCAAAATTTTACCTATTATTTTTTTATTTTTGATAGTAGTTTCAAAAGAATCTATTTTATTAAAAATAACAAATCCAATATGACCAACATTACTACCATTAATTTCACAATTTTTTGAAAAATCTACCTTATCAAGATATCCATTATCTAATATAGTAATGATATTCTGTTCTATTTCATCATTAAAGAATTTATTAATACTTGTTTTATTAAAATAACTTTTCTTTTTTGAATTAGTTAAAGGTTTTATAAATATATTAACTAAGGAAAAAGAAGGACTTTCAATTACCATATGTCGTGTATTTTCGTTCTTAAGAATACTTAAAATTACAGACAAGTCCCCCTCTTCTAGAGAATTAGAAATAATTTTGTCTATTTTTATATTAGATGAATCATGATTATTAAAAAGAAAATGTTCACTAATACACTCACTATTTTGTTTATTCAATATTTTTGCATAATCGCCACTATAAAAAGGAATATGTTTTGAAATAGCCGACAATGTTTCTATAAAATTATTTTCATTTTTATTTATTTTATGGACGTTTTTATTTAATAAAGATAACAAATAGGACGACTCATCCTTTTTTATTTGTCTTATGTTGCTTAAATAATCATCAATAAATTTTTGTTTAGGTAGTTTATTATCAAAAGGTTGATAAAAAAGCTTATTATTAAAATATTTACTTTTCATTTCTAAATCTAAACCTTTTTCCACCATTAAAGTGATAAGTTCAGTATCTTCAAAATTCATACATTTAACAATGGGATAGTTTTCAATATTAGATGAATACTGGCTTTGTAAATAGTAAATATTATCTATTTCATCCAAATTTTCTTTTGAAAAGATTCCATATTTAGCTGTTTTTATTATATTTTTCAAAGCAGTAATTTTTTCTTCTTTTGATATATCATATGCATTTACAAGATGAAAAATTACTTCAAGTTTATCTTTATCGATCATAATATAGTCCATTCCACTTTAAAACATTTATTAATATATTATATGCTATTTTTTATTTTTAGGATATTAATTTTATTAATTAATAAAGGCTATTGTCAATGAAAAATAATTGACTTATATTTTTATAAAAGGAGGAAAAATGAAATATATTTTAATATTAATTTCTTTGTTTATATTGAGTGGTTGCAATACAATAAAAGGGGTTGGTAATGATCTCCAGGATGCTGGTATGGCAATTCAATATGGAATAAGTGATATTCAAAGTAATTACTAAAAAGCCCGTATGGGCTTTTTTTATTTATATTCTTTTCACTTTGTTTATTTTATTTTTGTTTTTATCTATATTAGAAGAAATTTCATGTCTTTCCTCTTCTAATTTAATAAGAGAAACAATATTATAAATATTTGAAAATATTTGGGAATATTTATGAGGATTATTATCTTTTTCCTGAAGTAGCTCTTTAATTTTTGGTGCGTATTTTTTTAATAAATTGTTTTTATTAATTAAATCAGGAAGTTCATAAATAATATAATCCTTCTCCACTATATCTTCTATTTTTATTTTTTCAAAATAACCAGGATACTTATTTCTACTATAACTTAATTCTTTTGAATTAAATGTCATGAAAGAATTCAATACGATATCAAATTTCTGCTCATCAGTAAGATAATCGTTTAAAATTACAGATAATTTATTTTTTGTAGTAGAAGAGTTTTTTAATTGAGACATTAATGCTACTAACAATTCTACACCAAAAGTATCAATTAAAATATCGTTATCTATTTTATCAAGATTAAATTCTTTAAAAATATGTAGAGAGTTATTATCAATAAAATCTGTTGCAATAGAATCTGATGTAGTATTTTTTAATATTTCCCTATGATTAAATAATTTAGATAATTTAAACGCATGTTTGGGAAATTTAGATAATAAAACTAATGTTTTCATCATTATTCTATATTCTTTATCATAAAAGTGAAAATAATTTTCTTTTTTTTCAGTAAGATTATTATATTTTTGAGAAAGTAATAAAAATGAATTTATATTCAAATTTCCAGTATAACAAGGAATACC
>CATOUQ010000048.1:0-34492 GCA_951828415.1 Anomoia purmunda
CATTATCATTATCATTATGATTATAATTATCACTATCTTTATCATTATCATTATCATTATCATTATCATTATCATTATCATTATCATTATCATTTTCATTAACGTTATCATTGTCATTATCATTACCATTATCATTATCATTATCATTATCATTATCATTGTCATTATCATTATCATTACCATTATCATTATCATTATCATTATCATTATCATTATCATTATCATTATCATTATCATTATCAAAATCATTATCATTATCATTATCATTGTCATTATCATTATCCCTATCATTATCATTATCATTATCATTATCATTATCATTATCATTATCATTATCATTATCATTATCATTATCATTATCATTATCATTATCATTATGATTATCATTATCAATATCATTATCATTATTATTATCACTATCATTATCATTATCATTATCATTATCATTATCATTATCATTATCATTATAAATTATCATTATAATTATCATTGTCATTATCATTATCATTAACATTATCATTACCATTATCATTATCATTATCATTATCATTATCATTATCATTATCATTATCATTATCATTATCATTATCATTATCATTATCGTTATCATTATCGTTATCATTATCATTATCATTATAAATTATCATTATCATTATCATTATCATTATCATTATCATTATCATTATCATTATCATTATCATTATCATTATCATTATCATTATCATTATCATTATCATTATCATTATCATTATCATTATCATTATCATTATCATTATCATTATCATTATCATTATCATTATCATTATCATTATCATTATCATTATCATTATCATTATCATTATCATTATCATTATCATTATCATTATCATTAGCATTATCATTATCATTATCATTATCATTATAATTATCATTATCTCATTATCATTCTTATTATCATTATCATTATCATTATCATTATCATTATCATTATCATTATCATTATCATTATCATTATCATTATCATTATCATTAATCATTATCATTATCATATCATTATCATTATCATTATCATTATCATTATCATTATCATTATCATTATCATTATCATTATCATTATCATTATCATTATCATTATCATTATCATTATCATTATCATTATCATTATCATTATCATTATCATTATCATTATCATTATCATTATCATTATCATTATCATTATCATTATCATTATCATTATCATTATCATTATCATTATCATTATCATTATCATTATCATTATCATTATCATTATCATTATCATTATCATTATCATTATCATTATCATTATCATTATCATTATCATTATCATTATCATTATCATTATCATTATCATTATCATTATCATTATCATTATCATTATCATTATCATTATCATTATCATTATCATTATCATTATCATTATCATTATCATTATCATTATCATTATCATTATCATTATCATTATCATTATCATTATCATTATCATTATCATTATCATTATCATTATCATTATCATTATCATTATCATTATCATTATCATTATCATTATCATTATCATTATCATTATCATTATCATTATCATTATCATTATCATTATCATTATCATTATCATTATCATTATCATTATCATTATCATTATCATTATCATTATCATTATCATTATCATTATCATTATCATTATCATTATCATTATCATTATCATTATCATTATCATTATCATTATCATTATCATTATCATTATCATTATCATTATCATTATCATTATCATTATCATTATCATTATCATTATCATTATCATTACACTGTGTAACACTGAAAATGAACTTTGAAAGAGACCTAGCCTAGGCGTTAGGCCTTATAAAACTAAGAAAAACTGTATACTTGAAATATGCGAAACACCCTCAAAATCTCATTTTAGGGCCAAAAAACCGTTTTTGAGGTCATTCGCTAGTCAATTATCAATATCTTTGCGAATTTTCATCCGATTCAAAAGTTGTTTATATATTTTGAAAGGTGACAAATCACTATTTTTAATGGCGTATAACTCATCAAAATCAAACGAGAACTGACGAAGCTACAGAGAAAAAAAATCGTAACTTAATAAAAAAAAATTAATTTTGAAACTTTGACTACGATTTTACGATAGTCTTAATTCAGAAAGGTACCTATCAAAGACAATATTATTAAAGTGAATTTAGTACTGCGTCGATTAAGCTATTTCAAATTGACAGAGTTATTACTATTTAAATTATTTTAGATGATGACCATATTCAAAAATTCATACATTTTGATTATCTTTCAACTTCAAATTTTTATTGTGACTGAAAATAAAAAAAAATTAATCATTAAAATGCTAAATAACTTTATAGCTAAAAATGTTTGCTTGATCTTCTGCGTTTATAAGACGAGTCAGCTGTTTCACGTTTGAGTGACCAGCAGTAATTAGCTATCATCCTAACTTGGTTCTTTCCTGTAAACCGTTTTTCAATGTTGGAGATTTCTTGGTGAAATCTTTCACCTTGTTCGTCGCTGAATTGACCAAGATTATCCTCATTCTTGGACCACCTCAACGTAATTTGAACTTCTCGTGTTTCCAAGAAAGTTTCGGCACAAAGAAATGAAACTCAGTCATGCTCTTTTCTCTACTGGGTTCAATTTTTTTATGAAGTCATCATCAGTCATAATCTTACGAATCTGCGGTCCAACGAAAACGCCTGATCAAAATGTAAAAATAAATTAGGATGAATTCTTTTTGAAGAATTCTTGTTGGGAAATTTTTATAAGTACCTTCTTTAATCTTGGCGTCACTCAACTTGGGGAATGTAAGTTTCAGGTGTAATAAAGTAATTAAGTTATAGTGTAGATCCTTCCGTCTTGGCGTCACTCAACTTGGGGAATGTAAGTTTCAGGTGTAATAAAGTAATTAAGTTATAGTGTAGATCCTTCCGTAAAACCGGTTAAGCAACCAATGCGCCGTATTCCAATTGCTCTTGAGAGAAAGGTCGAAAACAAAATAAATGAAGCAATTGCCAAAGACATTATTCAGCCTGTTACTGGCCCATGCTCGCGGATATCGCCAATTGTTGCTGTTTTTAAGGAAGGGGCCTCTGTGTGGATATGCGTAGAGCTAATCAAGCCGTGTTGCGAGAAAACTACCCACTCCCAACTTTCGATCGCTTCATGACAAAGTTAAAGGAAGCTAAGTTCTTTTCCCGCTTAGACCTCAAATGGGCTTATCATCAAGTCGTGAAATTACCACTTTTATACACACAAGGGATTGTTCCGCTACAAGAGACTTATGTTTGGCATCAGCTCTGCTCCTGAGATTTTCCAACGCGTTTTGGAGGAGTTATTATCAACTTGTAGAAATTGTTTAAATTACATTGATGATTGACGGAAGAGGAACATAATTCATCTGTTAAAAGATTACGTGAGGTATGCAAAAACAATAACATTTTACTTAATAATGATAAATGCGTATGGGGTGTTAAAAAGCTTAAGTTTATTTATTTATTTATTTATTTTTATTTATTTATTCCATATCGTTTAAAACATATTAGTTCTTACAGACTTCTTAAGACTATATAAACTTATATAACTAATACATATTTAATTACTAAAAAATGATGTTTAACAATGCAGAAAATTCTATTCTTGAAACCGCAAAGTCAAGCGAAACAGAATTCGAGATCTCATTAAATTCAAGAAGTGCTCGAGAAATAGGAGCATTACGCGCATAATTCGTGTTACGCACATTCGGATAAAAAGGATAGGAGTTACGTAGAGTCTTTACTGGAATATGAAAATTAATGCTTTGCAATAGAGATGAACAATCAATTTCTCCCTTAATTAAAGAATGTACAAAAGTAAGAGAGAGTATCGACCTCCTACTCTCTAGAGATTTTAAATTGATTAGAAGCAAACGCGAATTGTACGAAGGAACCGGATCGGAAAATTTTAACGAACTAAGAGCAAATTTGAGAAACACCTTTTGCACTCGCTCAATTCTATCAACTGCAAATTGGTGATAAGGCCTCCAGATAAAAGCTGCATATTCTAATCTAGAACGAACGAAAGCAGTGAATAATAATTTTAGAGTGTAAGGATCTGAGAAATTAGAGCTGTTCCTCCTCACAAAACCTAAGATCGAGTAGGAATTAGAAATAATAAAATTAATGTGACTAACAAATGAAAAACGTGAATCAAAGATCACACCTAGATCTTTGATCTCTGTAACAGATTGAAGTAGACTATTTTCAATACAGTAAGATGACTGAAACCCGTTGCGAATTTTGGCAAAAGTGACTTGAAAACATTTACTGATATTTAAAGAGATACCGGAACTACTGCACCAACGAAGGAGTGCATTAATATCCGATTGAAGCCTAAGAACATCGTCTGCGCTTCTTATCACAGAGAAGATCTTCAAGTCATCGGCATATAAGAGGTAGTTCGAAAAAGAAAAACAGCTACTAATGTCATTAATAAATAAGATAAAAAGTAGAGGTCCTAAAATACTGCCTTGAGGTACACCAGAGGATGCAATGAAAGGCTCCGACAATGCGCCCTCTATCGAAACTACGCATCGTCTATTACATAAATAAGACTTCAACCATTGAAGGAAAGTCGAATGAAAACCGAGCGAGGCAAGTTTAACTAATAAGTTTTTGTGAGACACTCTGTCGAACGCTTTAGAAAAATCTGTATAAATACAGTCAACTTGAAGTCCAGCTGCGAATGCTGTATAGCAATATTCACTAAAAACAGCTAGGTTGGATATGGTAGATCTACCAGCAACAAACCCGTGCTGGTTTGGAATAATAAGACTTTTGGTAGCAAAGCAAATCTTCTCTTTAATAATAAATTCAAAAAGTTTCGATATAGTCGAGAGCTTCGAAATCGGCCTATAATTACAGGCATCATTCTTTTTACCACTTTTAAAAATTGGGGTAATATTTGCCAATTTCCAGTCATCGATAAAAATCCCGGCAGATAATGATTTGTTAAAAAGTAGTTTTAGAGGGGTAACAATGGATGGACAACTTTTGAGAAAAATCGCCGAAAGTCCATCCAAATCCGTTTGCGAAGAAGTCTTTAAACCCAAGATCCCGTTTTCGATGTCCTCAGATGAAAGCTTCAAATCTCCAAAATCTACTGACGAAAGTTTATTAGCTGGACAAAAAGAGAAAGTGTCAATATCATCACAAATGAAATTCGATCTGAAGAACTCAGCGAACAAATTGGCCACATCAGTAGGTGTACTCGCAGATTTATCATTTAAACAAACTACAGAGGGCACTGCAGCACAAGAATTTTTAGATTTAATGAAGCGCCAAAAAGTCTTAGGACTGGACTTAATGTTCTCCTCAGTTCTAAGGATGTAGTTTCTATAGAGAAATTTATTTAAGCAGTTAAATTTTTTGATGTAATGCTGGTATTTAATAAAGAAAATTTGGTTCCCCGATTTTGTAAATTTTTTATGAAACTTATTTCGCAGATTTTTAAGCTTTTTAAGATCATGAGTATACCAAGGAAGCTTATATGGTCTCTTTTTTATTTGTGGTATATTTTTCAAACAAATTCCACGTATCTGAGATCTAAAAACAGAATAGCATTCATCAATGTCCAAACTATTCAGCAATACCTCCCAATTAATATTTTGTATAATACCATTAAGCTTGGAAAAATCGCAAAAAGAGTAATTGAAAGCAAGTTTCTTATCCGGTTTACTACTTATAAATTCATAAAATTGAACATTAAGAACGAGAGACACGTGATGTTTGTCAGCAGGCGAGAAGGGTGAAAAGCATTCATAACTATAAGCATTAACATTTGCACTAACGAAAATGAGATCAAGAATTCTATTAAGCTTGTTCATGAAAGAATTAATTTGTATTAAATCTAGGCTTAAAATATTATCAATAACATGAGATTCAAGAGATGATGTTACATTGGTTGGAATAAGACCCAAATTAGTAAAGTTACTAGACCAAATAACCTCTGGAAGATTAAAATCTCCAAAAATACAAATATGGTTATCCGCTAACTTGTTTTGAACAAGCGAAACAATATTATCCGTATGGGATTTATAAACATTAAAGCTACTATTAGGCGGGATGTACGAGGTTAATAAATATAAAGAACCATGACAATATGGCCCTTTTACACACACACAAAGTTGATCAAGAATAGGATCCTCATTACAGAGTATGACATGGAAAGCCTGCAGCTTGCGATGAACTGCAATGAGAACCCCACCACCTAAAGAGCAGCCAGTTCTCTCTACACTACGATCTTTACGAAAAACATTATATAAATTTGTATCGAAGTACTCTTCGTCGTAAAAATTTGCGTTCAACCGTGTCTCAACAAAAATTATAACATCGAAGTCCAAATGGGCACTACGGGAGCGAATAGCCTCTGACTTAGTACGAATGCCTCCCATATTTTGAAAATATATCTTTAATTCTCTACGCGCTGAGACGGGTTTATCAAATGAAGCTAATTCATTTTGTTGGAATGATCCTCCCTTTGAAAAAACTGAAAGGGGCGAACCTTGACCTCAGCAGGCCAAAGTGATGGGTTCAGAATATGGTCATATAATGAAGCCGGGACCCCAATCTTAAAATTAACCTTTTTTAAACTTTTAATATCAGTATCTTTTTTTACAAGTTTAAAACATGAAATATGAGGTTTTTCAATTTTAGAATTTTTAGCAACGTATGATATAATGTTGTCTTCAGTAACTGTAGGCTTACACGATGACAGATGTAACCATTTGTTCGTCGCAACTACATCCAGCTCAGTGCTACTATTGAGGCCAACCACGACTTCTTGCGATTTCTTTTGTTTTTTACGTCTACCAACAGGCTTAGTTGTCCACTGTGCTTGGGAAAGCAACTGAGCAGCATCAGGCTCATTAACTAAAGAACGAGTAAGAGAGCTTCCACTAGCGCATAGAACTGAGCTTCGGTCTACTCCCACACACATAGTGTTGTTGGCATTGGCAGCTGCAGAGGCATAACTAAGAGCAGCGCTAGTACCGGGCGCAGCAGACAAAGTCGTCTGTGTAGTGACAGCGCCAGTAGATACAGCAGGCGAGATATTAACAGCAGACACAGCAACACTTTTAGTACGAAGAGGAGAGGAAAGATTAGCACTCAACAGTTGGTCATTTGTATTAGGCTGAGATTCCTTGCACACATCGTTGTTGTAGTTCAGATGGGGACGCAATAAATCACCAATACACTTGATATCGGCAGTGAGTGTCGAAATTGCAGAGGCTACATCATCGTAACGAAGCTTACCCTGCATTGCTCGAATATCTGTTTGAAGGCACTCAATTGTTTTGATTAGTTGCTTTTTGTCATCAAGTAGCTCTTTAACAACAACAAAGAGGTGAGCATTATCAGCACGAAGAGCATCAATTTCACTGAGTACAGACTGCAACGTTGGTAAGTTATTAACGCTTTCATTATGAACGCTATCCTCCAATACAACGAGTGGAGGAGACCGAACAGAGTTGCGCCGAACGGCTGCACACGACTTACAGAGAAATGGCTTGTCTGAATTGAGCAAAAACTCAACGTCATTCGGCAAAATGTTCATACACTCAAGGTGAAATAGATCATTGCACTTTGCACACTGAATTTTCGGCTGAGCTCGATCCACTTTATGGCCACAAATATACGGCATATTAAATGTATATGAATGCAAATTTATATTTGAAATAAGTAGAGTCACTGTCTCAATCTCATCAAATCACAAAATACAGATTAGAAAATAATCGTAAGGATAAGTAGCAATGAAAGGCACAGTTCTATAGCTACACACAAAGAGCGATCAAAAACACGTCTGCACCGTACGACATCGTATAAATTTAAGTTTTTGGGACATGTATTATCAGATGCAGGCACATTTCCTGATCCAGACAAAATAAAAACAATTCGGGGTTTTCGGGTACCACAGACAAAAGAAGAACCTAGAAGTTTTCTCGGGCTAGTTACCTACGTAGGCAAATTCATCCCAGATGTGGCTGATATCACAGAGCCGCTGAGAAGCTTGCTCAAATTAAATTCCAAGTTTGAGTGGGGTGCCCTACAACAAAAAGCGTTCGAGGAACTGAAACAGCTCTTATCGAACATATCAAGTCAAGCATATTTCAACCCAGTAAATAAAACTAGAGTAATAGCAGACGCGATTCCAGTAGCTCTTGGTGCCGTCCTTGTACAGTTTGAATCTAACAGCGAACTACACATAATCTCGTTCGCCAGTGAAAGCCTTTCTGACGTTGAGAAAAGGTATTCGCAAACGGAAAAGGAAAGCTTGGCCCTGGTTTGGGCTGTAGAGAAGTTTTACTATTACTTAATGGGTTTGGAATTTGAACTGGTCACGGACCATAAGCCTCTTGAAGCTATATTTAAACCAACGTCGAAACCACCGGCTAGGATAGAACGGTGGCTTCTAAGGCTTCAATCATATAAATTTAAAGCTATTTACCGTCCGGGGAAAGAAAATATTGCTGATTCGATTTCGAGATTGTGTAAAATCGATAGCGCAAAATGTTTTGATTCGAACGGGGAGCAGTCTATTTTCTATATAGTCTCTAGTTCAGCCCCTTCTGCCTTGACCATCACCGAGATTTCGAAAAAAAAATCTCGAGAGAAAGAGATTACTGACGCTATTGAGTATGCCAAGAGCGACTCCTGGCCACTCGATGGTCAAAATAAATACTATCCATTTCGCCATGAGTTGTCAGCAGTGGGTAACATCATCTTGCGAGGAACTCGCATTGTAATACCAACATCGTTACGAAGGAAAGTTTTGGATCTAGCACACGAGGGACACCCGGGAGAGTCCGACATGAAGCGAAGGGTTAGATCAAAAGTTTGGTGGCCTCTTATCGACAGAGACGTAGAAGCTTATGTAAAAAGCTGTCGAGGTTGTTTGTTAGTCTCCAGACCTAATAACCCAGCACCCATGCAAGGGCATGCTTTTCCAAATGCTCCCTGGCAATGCGTTTCCACCGATTTATTGGGACCCCTACCCAATAATGAATATGTTCTGGTAATAATTGATTACTATTCTCGTTATCAAGAAATCAAATTTTTGAGAAAAATTACATCCGAAGCAATAATGAATGTTGTCAACGAAATCTTTTGCCGGCTGGGAATACCTAGATCTATCAGAGCAGATAATGGCAGGCAGTTCGTTAGTAATGAATTTAGAGAGTACTGCAAAAATAATAACATCACCTTAATTACAACGCCCCCTTATTGGCCTCAAGCAAATGGGGAGGTCGAGAACAAGAATAGATCTTTAGTAAAACGACTGAAAATTGCTCACGCCAGCAAAAACAACTACAAGGAAGCGATTCAGAAATTTATTCTGATGTATAACGTCACTCCACATAGTACCACAGGATTAGCACCAAATGAACTCATGTTCAATCGCGTTATTAGGGACAAAATACCGGGAATATACGAGATAACGGATGACATGACGGCTGCGAGAGACCTCGACTTAATACACAAGCAAAAAGAGAAGGAGAAAGGTGATGTGGCAAGAAGGGCCAAACTTAGTTCTTGGAGACAAGGTCCTACTTCGAAATGTCGTTTTCTCTCATAAGTTAACAACAACGTTTGACCTCATGGATCGTGTTGGGAATGAAGTTATAGTGATGGCAGGTGGGAAAAGAGTCCGCCGGAATATAAGCCATGTAAAAAAGTTACCATCCCTAACCTCAGCAAACCCCAACGACGTTACTACTACTTCTGAACATACCGCCCCACCCACCGCTACTGCCACGTTGCTACTTTCAGCGGCACCGACATCGGCGTCATCAAAAAACTCTCCTTCAGGAACCCCGAACGATCTCGTCACCGACCGATCCGGAACCGGCACCCCTACCTGTGAATCTAAGTTACGACTGAAACTTTATAAGGAGGGAGGGATGTGGAGATCAATAAATGACAACGATGTTTAGACTACGCAGCATAAACGTATACAATGTAATAAATAACATATCTGTATAAGTACACATACACACATAAACATATCTATGCACTTCCATGTGCTGAGCTGTCAAGGTGAACTATTGAGAGTATTGAGAGAGGCAGTTGATGGTAGACTCTCAGGCAACGAACACGTCGAATAAAGTTATATGTATTTATTCATTAACCAGAATTAATTAATACTTGTGATTTATTGGGTCGGTAGGTTCTTACAATATTACAAGTATATTTTGAATTGAAATTTTTGTAAAACTTTATTTTTTTATTTTTATGCTTAAGCAACCTCATGCTTTTCTATAAACTCGATTGATTTCAACATTCTTGTGAGTTAATTTTTTCCCAAATATTTTAATATTAATTATCAAGATTTAATTATGCCCATAACTAAAACTAAATTTTTTAATTGTAATTTCGCACGTAACTAACAATTGAATATAATTTAACTATCAATTATTAATTTTAATTGATATAAGTAAGTTAACACGCACCTGTCGCAGTAGCTGCGACATTCCCACGGCTGTCCGTTCCACGTGCCGCAGTGTCAGCACATTTCAATTTCATCACATAATGCAACGGGCGACATTTCCACTTGCATTCAATAATGCACCCGTGGAAAGTCAAGGCCATGGCCGGTCTCAGACAATGGGTTGTAAACAAGTTATACAACCGTTACGCCGCTGCCGGAGAAAGAAGGTGTAAAGTAAGCGACTGCCACAACGATCAGGCAGTCGAGTTCGAGACGGGCTGCAGTCTAGAGTCAATACGTTGACAAATAGTGTACTATAGTTTTAATTGAATAAATATTGTGTAACCTTAGAACTTGTGTTTTACTTTGGGCGAGTTGGCCCGTAATTCTATTTTTTTTAGATAACATGATTAAAGATCCTTTAACTTGTATGTACATCCAGGATAAAGGATCTTTGATCCTACACTTAAAAAAATAGAATTTAAGGGCCAACTTGCCCAAGGGAAAACACTAATTAAACGCTATAAAAATATTTATTCAATTAGAACTACACAATTTAGTCTTAAGAATACTAGCACTCCTATGCAACTGACTTCATAGCTGCCACCAACCCAAACACCAGCCCTCGGTGTGTCGGCAGCAACGCAACCCTTGCGTAATGGTTTGCCATGGTGCCGACTGTAGCCTTGGTTTCCCACGGGCATATTTCGCTGCGTTGCGAAATGTTTCGATTGCGTATGTATGGCCGGCGGTAACGACCGTGGCCTTGGTTTCCCATAGGTGTTGTATTGCCCAATTGCATTATATGGTGAAATGCAATTCTGCTGACACAGCGGCACGTGTATTGGTTGACTGTGGGAACTGTGTGTTTTAGGTGCTGGCAAATATGTTAACTTCCATATGTATTATTTGGTCGCCAAATACAGCGCATAGCGACGCGAATATTCTATACATCAGTCCCGATCAAACATGGACTCACAAACGCGAATGAGATGTGTGCGAGCGACATGACGCGCTGTGCAATATACATATGAACATGGATCAGAATTTCTCAAACGGATCACCTGAATGCGGTGAATTATTATTTTTGCTCGTTTTTTTCATTTTTTCTATAGGCACTAATGATGCAAACAAAAACCCAGTTGGATTTTCCAAAAAAAAATTTTATTGTTTAAGATATTGATAATAAATGTTTTTCGTCATTTTTTCTCAAAGATCAATTACGAACGATCTATCAGACCGATTAGATGATTCGATCGCCATTTTAATTGTCATTTAATATAGATTACGTGTGATTTTTTCGGAATAAAAAAATTTAGTCTGAGTCAATTATTTATATTCTTGTTTATTACAAATTGAAGAAAAATTGTCTTCTGGGTCATATTTCGACATAGAAAAAAAACCATATATACTACATTTCACGCTAAATAATATTCCGTTTTGAAAACAAATGGCCCGCAATCTGGAAAAAAGTTATTTAGCCTTGAACGTCATGGTGCAGCGTTTGGAGCGCACCATAGCGTGTTATTATTCTCTAGTAGCAACAAGCAACGAGCAACGTTCGGCCGTGCTCGCGGTGATATGCGCCCGCTACTCTTTAGCGCTAGCATTGCGGGCCATTTTTTTCAAAGCGGAATATTGTTTAGCATGAAATGTAGTATATATGGTTTTTTTTTATGTCGAAATATGGCCCAGAAGACATTTTTTCTTCAATTTTTTATAAACAAATATATAAACAATTCACTCAGATTCAATTTTTTTATTCCGAAAAAATTACACGTAATCTATATTAAATGACGATTAGAATGGCGGTCGAATCATCTAAATCGGTCTGATAGATCGTTCGTAATTGATCTTTGAAAAAAATGACGAAAAACATTTATTAACAATATCTTAAACAAACAATTTTTTTTTAGAAAATCCAACTGGGGTCTTGAAAAAACGAGCAAAAATAATTGTTCACCGCATTCAGGTGATCCGTTAGTGAAATTCTGACCCACATATGTACATGCACACACGGATTTGAGCTCCACTCACTGATTGAACTCGCTTAATACACATAAGTATGTATGTAAACACGCATGTACACATGTATTAACGAAAGCAAAAGCATCGCTTTACAACCATCTGTATCATAAGAATTAAACATATATATGTATATGTGCACATATTTATGAATGTATGTATGTAAATACACATACATATATTACACATGCACAGTCAACAGCTTTTTCTACATAGGTGCTTTCGATTTTGCTGTTATCAAGCTTAATTAGTTGGTGCTGCATGAACTTATGTGAAGAAAATAATTAAAAAGAAAAAAAGTGTGAAGAGATTTTACTTAACAATTAAAAAAATAAGAGGCAAAGTATTATGTATTATTTTGGGAAAATAGGCAAAATAGCAATATGTCGGTGCTAAATTAAACTTTTTAGAAATTCCAAAGGCAAAGAAATCACAATTGTGTAGGTCTTCTGAAAATAGAGGCATAATCAGGCGAAGAATAAACGAAACAGCAGATGAGCGCGATACTCGTATAAAAAGTGTTAGGGTACGGCAATTATAAATCCGCCAACCTACGATTGGGCCCAGATCGTCATTTAATAGTATTAATGGGGCGCCACGATTAGATGACTGATTCTGGTAGAACTCGACGAAATAAACCCTTTTTCCAGAATAAAATATTTCGATATCTCGCTTCATTTCCGACATATCGAAATTTTTTACAGTCAAATGACTTTACAATAACTAAAAATTGCCCCATTTCCCTTTTACTTTATCTTTGAACTTTTTACTTTATCTTTGAATTTTTTCATCAAAATCTAATGTTTGATTTTTTCCTGTTTTCGAATTTAGTTTTATACATGTGGGATCACTGCCAGACGATAGCGACATCTAACCAATATAAGTAAGTAGACATGACAGGACCAACTAAACACAGCTAATCATCCAACAGAAAATGACGAAAGGAAACCTAAAAAGAGAAGCCGGCACAGTCGGCATTAACCACGGACAGCAACGGACGTGTTGGGCAACCGCATAGATTGTTATAAGCTCTAGTATTAATTGGAGAACTAAGTGTTTGATTTGTTAATTTTAGCGGATCAAGAACCGCAAGCACATTTTGGTACAGGTACGCTAATGCAATAAAGTGAAATAATGCGAGTTGTGGCAAAGCTTTGAAATGTTGCAAACATAAAACGTGTGCACCAAGATGCAAATGTGAGACGTTGAAATAAAAGCGTGTGAAAAAAAAAAAAAAAAAAAGTTGATTGTAGATGTTGCTGAACATTGTCGCCTAATGTTGAAAACTACATAAAGTTGAAACATGTTGCTTAAAGTTGCGTTGCAGAAACAAAAAAAATTTGTATATGTTGCTGAACATTGTCACCTATTGTTGAAAACTAGATAAAGTTGATACACATTGCATAAAGTCGTGTTGCAGAGATACAAATAAAAGTTGATGATACATGTTACTGAACGTTGTCGCTTGGTGTTGTTAACGAACTTTACGGCTACATATCTATAAACGTTGTCGCAAGTCATCTCTATCTCTATATATATAAAAATGCCCCATGTATGTTACCTCATCACTTGAGAACGGCTTAACCGATTTTCTTCATTTAAATTTTATTTGGTTTCCTTCTGACTGTAGATGGTTTGTAAAAAACAAAAATTGTAAATGGTGTTGCCAGACCTCTAAAAATTAAAAAAATAAAATTTCTTTGGTTGGACTACAATATGACCGTTTTTTTATTTTTGGACAGTGTTACCATTTATAAAAAAATAAAAATTAATATAAAAAGTGGTGAGAGAGTTGC
Organism: Anomoia purmunda; assembly: GCA_951828415.1. Classification (NCBI taxonomy): domain Eukaryota; kingdom Metazoa; phylum Arthropoda; class Insecta; order Diptera; family Tephritidae; genus Anomoia; species Anomoia purmunda. Next base: position 14,298 of record CATOUQ010000048.1, read on the forward strand.
CATCTTTTTCAATTAATCTAATAGGTTAAATCAAGATATGCAATGCGGGTATCAAATGAAAGAGCATTAAAAAACTAACATTTCGAGAATAAATTTATTAGTGTTGCCACCTGTTTAAAAACTTAAATTCAATTCAATTTTAAGTCAAGTAAAATATTGCAATTTGAAATGAAAGAGGTTTAAGAAGTCTCTAAACTAAAGGTAGTTATTGTATTCTATCTGTTGTTCATACATAATGTATTTAAAAATCCACTAATCACTTCGCAGCTTACCTAAACACTTGAAAGTAGTCTACATACGAGTATATTTATATATAAAAATGAAATGCCCCATGTATGTTTCCGCATCACTTGAGAACGGCTTAACTGATTTTTGTTGTTGTGCTCATAGTTGCCAAGACAATGTTTGTATGGTAAAAAGGTACAGCCACGCCCTAAAGGTTTTCTGCAATTTATTTTTACTAACAACGGCCACTAGGTAGCATTTTGGTGCAAAAATCCATATTTTTAGGTTTTTCCGACTAAGAAGGTAGTTATTGTATTCTATCTGTTGTTCATGCATAATGTATTTAAAAACCACTAATCACTTCGCAGCTTACCTAAACACTTGAAAGTAGCTCGCGCGATCTCAAGTACATCACTAAACGCTATTAAATACCCTTAATAACAGCTTGCACAAAAACTCAGTACCTGCCATCTTTTTATTGTTATGTTGTTCTAAATTTGGGGTGGTATATACAAATTCGCTTGCATTGGCGAATGTATGTTGTTGTTGTATGTGTGTTCAACTGATATTGTAAGTATAGGAACATTACATGTTGTTAGGCCTTTGTTTTTTGTTATTTCGCTAAATCATATGCGTTGGCGGCTAAACAATAATTAGTCTGATCTAGCGCATTAGATCTATAACATCAATAAACTTAGTTGTGAGATTTTCGAAGTAATTTTGTTATATGTATCAACATTGTTTGTACTGGTGCACTGGAAAAGATTATACATATTTGTTGTGTTTGGAGACATGCCGCCAATAAAGCGTCAAAATATCGGTCGGCGTACTCGCAGAGCAAGGGTAATGACTATCAGTCGGGACGACGAGAGCGTTGTAGACCGTACCCAGCGTTTGGATGCAAATCGAATAAGAATTTCTCAAGCCCGATCAATTATGACTCCGGAGCAAAGGGCAGAGTCGGGTTCGACTCGCTCAGTTGAAAGTAGCGCACAACGCAATTTGGAACGAAGACAAAATAGACGATCAAATGTCACAATTCGGCATGACCGTTTGGCGTTCAGATACGATCCAACAATCGATTACGCCGTGGATTTATCGGTAGACTTTGGAACCATGAGCACTGTTTGTCAGCATTGTAATGCTTTGAAATTTCGGTTAGAACCACCAGGATTATGTTGTGCAAACGGAAAGGTTAAATTACCACAGATTACACCACCACCTGAGCCACTAGCATCGTTATTTTCCGGCCAGGATTCTCTATCCAAGCATTTTTTGCAAAACATTCAAACATACAACAGTGCCTTCCAAATGACGTCGTTTGGAGCTAATATAATCGCAGAAAGAGGTTTTAGGCCAACTTTTAAGGCATGTCCATTTTTAATTATACCACATGTCACATACACACGACGAGCCCGGTGTACTTAGGTTTTTTTTTCAATTTGATATTTAGATTCAAGGACAAATACACCATCGTACTGGAGCATTGCTACCGCCTGTAAATGAACAACATAAATTCCTGCAGGTTTATTTCCTTGGAAATTCAGATGATGAAATCAATCAGCGTTGTGCCATCAATCGTGCGCTAAAGCGAAATATTATTGCACAACTGCAACAACTCTTACATGAACATAATGAGTTGGTTAGATTGTTCAAGACAGCACTAGAAATGATGTCTTCAGATGATCACAAAATAGTGATCAAAGCAGATAAAAGACCTGTAGGTGAGCATGAAAGGCGCTTTAATGCACCGACGTTGAATGAAGTCGCCATTGTCATTGTGGGCGAGAATGTGGATAGTCGCGATATAGTGGTTCGTCGGCGGGATGGAAACAACCTTCAACGTGTCACCGAAACTCATCGTTCGTATGATGCATTACAATACCCGCTAATATTTTGCCGAGGAGAGGATGGATACCATCTTTTGATCAAGATGATTAGTCCAATAACTGGTACGCAGCAGTGTTGTTAATCGTTTTTAACTAAATTCAAAAAAAAAATATATAATATGTTATTCTTTTGATATTTTAATCAACTCAAGTGTCGTGTTTATAAAAAGTTTACCTTTGATTTGTAACAGGTCAAGAAACAAACAAAAAAGTTAGCTCAATGAACTTTTATGCCTACCGGTTGATGATTCGTCGAAACGAGGACAACCATATATTGAAGTGTCGCAGACTATTTCATCAGTTCGTTGTCGATATGTATGTCAAAATAGAGACGGAACGACTGCCATTTATACGCTTTAATCAGCTCAAATTACGTTCAGAGCAATACATCCATTTGCGAGATGCCCTCAATGAAGATGGAAATGCCAACAATATCGGCCATCTTACCATTTTGCCATCGACGTATGTTGGAAGTCCGAGGCATATGCACGTATATGCGCAAGATGCAATGACATACGTGCGTCAATACGGTCGACTAGACTTATTTATAACATTTACGTGCAACCCTAAATGGACCGAAATCACACAACTATTACTTCCCGGTCAATTATCCAGCGATCGCCACGATATTACAGCACGAGTGTTCAAGCAAAAACTCAACGCGTTGAAAATTTTTTTTGTGCAGTATCATGTTTTCGGAGACGTGCGATGTTGGATGTACACCGTAGAGTGGCAGAAAAAAGGACTACCTCATGCGCATATTCTGCTGTGGATGACCGAGAAAATAAGACCGGATGAAATTGACTCAATCATATGCGCAGAAATTCCAGATCAAGAAACAGATCCAGAATTGTATGAAGTTGTTACAACGAATATGATTCATGGACCATGCGGCAGTCATAACCGGGAATCGCCATGCATGATAGAAAACAAATGTTCTAAACGTTATCCGCGTGCTTTATTGGCTAACACAATTACTGGTAATGACGGTTACCCCTATATCGTCGTCGCTCGGCAGAGGATAACGGTAGGACGATTACGTTAAAAATCAAGAATAGGGACGTTGTAGTGGACAACAGTTGGATTGTTCCGTATTCTCCTCTGCTTTCCAAAACATTCAAAGCGCATTGTAATGTTGAGTACTGCAATTCTATAAAGTCCATCAAATATGTTTGTAAGTACATCACTAAAGGAAGCGACATGGCTGTGTTTGGTATTACATCTCCTGATTACAAAGATGAAATTTCGCAATATCAAATAGGGAGATATATCAGCAGTAATGAAGCAATTTGGAAAATTTTTTCTTTTGCCATACACGAACGTAATCCCACTGTGGTCCACTTGGCTGTGCACCATTCGATCCATTCGCAAGAAGACTGCTTTACTCGGAGATGCCTACATACTTCACATGGAACGCATCATCAAAAAGGTTCCAACGTCGGAAACAGGGAAAGCCTGTTCCTGGATATGAAAATGTATATTCAACCGACGCATTGGGACGCATTTACACAGTTCATCCGAGGAATGATGAATGTTTTTACCTGCGTCTGTTATTGGTTAATGTTCGTGGACCGACTTCATTTGAATTTCTACGAACTGTTAACGGTGAGTTGTGCGCAACATATCGAGAAGCGTGTCAGCGGTTAAATTTGCTCGAGGATGACATTCAATGGGATTACGCACTTGCTGACGCTGTTATTTCATCTACTGCACAGAAAATTAGATCACTTTTTGCCATAATAATTTCAACATGCTCTCCATCTAACCCACTTCATTTATGGAACAAATACAAAGACGACATGGCTGAAGATATTTTGCACCAAGCGCGTTTGAGAACAGCGAATCCTGATCTTCAAATTAACATTGAGATCTACAACGAGGTATTGACTTCAATAGAGAATTTGTGCTTGCAAATGTCGGGAAAGATGTTGCACGAATTAGGGATGCCAGCGCCGAATCGCTCTATGCACGATGCATTCAATCGGGAGCTTGAACGAGAACTGCAATACGATCGAGATGTTTTGAGTCAATCAGTGCGAGCGAAAGTCCTACTTTTGAATCAGCAGCAAAAAGCCGCATATGACACATTGATGATAGCAGTCAACGACAACAATGGAGGAATATTTTTTCTGGACGCACCTGGTGGAACGGGAAAAACGTTCCTAATATCACTGATTTTGGCTTCAGTTCGCGCACAAGCCCAAATAGCGCTGGCTGTAGCTTCATCAGGGATCGCTGCCACTTTGCTAGAAGGAGGACGAACAGCCCATTCAGCGCTTAAACTGCCACTGAATTTGCAAACAATATATGAACCAATTTGCAACATTACTAAAAATTCAGCAACGGCGAAAGTATTGCAGAATTGCAAAATAATTATTTGGGATGAATGTACGATGGCGCATAAACGGGCATTGGAAGCACTTGATCGAACGTTGAAAGATTTGCGAAATAATCAAGACCTCTTTGGAGGTACGATGATTCTGCTGGCCGGCGATTTTCGACAAACCCTGCCAGTCATTTCGAGGTCAACAGCTGCTGATGAAATAAACGCTTGCTTAAAGTCATCTAATCTGTGGAGATACGTGCAAACCCTAAAGCTAACAACAAATATGCGAGTTGCGTTGCAAAATGATGAATCGTCACACACATTTTCAACACAATTATTAGACATTGGTAATGGAAAAGTTCCTATTGATCCATCCACTGGTCTCATTTCGTTTCCACCTAATTTCTGTCAATTCACAAAGTCGAAAGAAGAGCTGGTCTCGAAAGTGTTCCCGAAAATTGGTGCAAATTATAAAAATCATGTTTGGTTGAGCGGACGAGCTATTTTGGCAGCGAAAAATAAAGATGTAGATGATTTGAACATAAAAATTCAAAGCAAAATCGCTGGTGAATTGCACTCATATAAGTCAATCGATTCAATTACCGATCTAGATGAGGTTGTCAACTACCCAGTTGAATTTCTGAATTCATTGGATTTGCCAGGAATGCCGCCGCACAATTTGCAACTCAAGATCGGCTCAGTGATAATTATGTTACGCAACCTGAACCAACCGAAGCTATGTAATGGAACAAGGCTCGCTGTTAAGAAGCTGATGAACAACTTAATTGAAGCAACGATAATCATAGGAAAGTTTAAAGGCGAGGATGTTCTGATTCCAAGAATACCTCTTATTCCAACAGATTTGCCATTTCATTTTAAGCGTATCCAGTTCCCTGTCCGCCTTGCATTTGCAATGACGATTAATAAATCGCAAGGTCAATCTTTGGAAGTTTGTGAAATAAATCTGGAATTACCATGTTTTTCTCATGGGCAGTTGTACGTAGCGTGCTCGAGAGTGGGTAAACCATCGGCGCTATTCGTTTTCTCTCCCACCGGAAAAACAAAAAATATCGTTCATCACCAAGCTTTGCGATGAATGGTTTACTTAACTTTTCCAATGCAATTTTAATATCATTTTTGCTTTTGTACATGTTTGTAATATTACAATAACCGTGCTTTGCATCATTATCTCAATATAAAATTTTAACTGAAAACAACTTATCTACCATGTAAATTTTGTACTAATTGTCAATACAACGACTGACTAAGATAAGTTTCAGACGGGTTGTCACCTACTTGAAAATTTAAACTTAAATAAGTTGATAAGATAAGCTAAATATTAGAATATAGGTGTCCAATGGAAGGTATTTGAGAAATCTTTGACTAAAAAATCTTTTTAACTAAGGCATTTTTCCAGATTAAGACCATACGATTTTTTGGATGTATTGTACTTTGTAGTAAGAGGGGCAACAATGCAAAAATACTTTAAAGGCGCAGCGAAGCACGCCGGGTGTTTGCTAGTTGTCTATAAAAACATCACTGCATGTCGACAAAATTGTTGCAAACTTCTTCTGTGTGAAATAAGACTACGTGCCTAAAGCCTGAATTTTGCAAATATTTTGACGTTGCTGTTTCCTGCTGTTTGCTGCTATTCAAAACTGTTGTTGCCGAATAATCGCGAAGAGAAGCTGATCTAAAGATAAGAGTAGCTAAGAAGAAGAATAGAAAATTGCCACTCAAATTCTAATTAACAATATTCGTAGTAAGAAATTTTAAATTTTATATTATCAATTAACAATACTCGTTAAGAAATTCAAGACATTATATTATTCGAAAATCGAAAATCAATTGAAATCTATAAACCTTTAAACTTTAATAATTTTAAATATTCAATAGCTTGTAAGTTATAAATTGTGGTTTGACATAATGGACAGGGAAGAGATACAAAATCTAAAAGTCATTGAACTTCGCGAGAAACTGGCAGACCTGGGGCTATCGACTGTGGGACGCAAAATTGTACTACAAGACCGACTGTTCGAACACTTTGGAATTTTGGTGAGTGACGATGATGAGGACGAGGAAGAATTCCAGGCGGCTTCCTCAGACCGCTATGCGGCTGTGGTGGTTCCTGAAGTGGTTAGAACGCCATTTACGCTTCGTGATGTTCACGACTCATTGTCCTCTTTTTCCGGGTCAGGTCAGCCAACATTTGAAAATTGGCTGGAGAATTTTGAAGAAAACGCGGAAGTTGTGCAATGGAATGCATTGCAGAAATTTATTTATGCTAAGCAATTGTTGGTTGGCGCGGCCAAAATATTTGTACGCAGCCAAAACGGTATACATGGGTGGGAATCATTAAAGAATGTTTTAAAAAACGAATTCGGTTCAACACTCCCAGCGAGTGAGGTACATCGATTGTTGCGTAGTAGGCATAAGCGTCAGACCGAAGACTACAAGGAATACTTGTACAGTCTAATGGAGTTAGGGAAACTTGTTAACCTCGATGATGTTAGCCTCATAGAGTATTTTATCGAGGGGATACCAGATTCGAAGCCCAATAAGGCAAATCTGTATCAAGCAAAATCATTAAGCGAGTTAAAAGTGCAAATAGCAGTGTACGAAAAAATCAAGTTGGGTACATGGACTTCCGGCACGAGGGGTAGTAGTATTAGCGGCTCTACGGCATTCCAACGAAAACTTCCGGGAAAACATTGTTTCAGGTGTGGGGATGAGAAGCATTTATTGCGTGAGTGTCCTCAAAAAGCCGTGACATGCTTCAAGTGTGGAAAGTTGGGTCATGGCGGGCGAAATAAAAATCGGCGCAGTTAGTAGCGGCTTAATATTCAAAGATATCAGCATAGGCGGGTTTCAGTTTGCAGCTCTTATCGACACGGGATGCGACTTGTGTTTGATAAGATATGACGTCCTTATGGTTTTGGGCGAATTTGAACTTTCCGACGAAAAACGCCAATTATTCGGCATAGGTAGTGGCACGCTTAGGACCTTAGGCAGTTTTACATGCGATGTTGAATTCGATGGTGAAAAGATTACTGTAACTTTTCATGTAGTACGCGAAAGAGATTTGCGTTATGGAATCGTTATAGGTAACGACATACTAAAGTCCGCAGATTTGCATGTTTCACAAAATGGTGTAGAAGTGAAGAATAGGCAGCAATCAGTCGAAAAAGAAAATAGCGTCTTTGAAGAACCATTGGAGATAGTAAAGGAATTCGAGACTCTGTGTGCAATCTGAACTGAAATAGAGGCTTTAGCCGATTTTTCGCACCTCAGCAAAAGTTTAGAAACAAAGGTCACATCGCTTGTCCACAGTTACAACCCCGTAAGAATTGTTGAGTCCCCCGTCGAAATGAAGGTTTTATTAGCAGACGAAACACCGGTATATCAGAGGCCTAGACGACTGCCCGTTGAAGACAAACGCATAGTAGATAAGCAGATTTCCGAATGGTTAGCTGAAGGCATCATCCAACCCAGCACCTCGGAATACGCTTCGCCCATTGTACTAGTGTCTAAAAAAGACGGAAACAAAAGATTGTGCTGCGATTACCGCCTTTTAAATTCAAAGATAGTTAGAGATAATTTCCCAATGCCGTTAATTGATGATGTGCTTGAACGTTTGCAAGGGGCAAAGGTCTTCACGACGCTTGACTTACGTAACGGGTTTTTTCATGTTCCAATGGAACACAACTCGAGAAAGTTCACGTCATTCGTAACCCATAACGGTCAATATGAGTTTCTTTACGTGCCATTCGGCATCTGTAACTCACCTGCAGTTTTCTGCAGGTATATTGCAGCAGTATTTCGCGAATTGATTGGAAAGGGGGTCGTGGTCGCATATATGGACGACTTGGTAATTCCTGCGCAAAACGAAGAAGAAAGTCTACTTACGCTAAAATCTGTGCTTAAAGTAGCAGCGGCGAGCGGGTTGAGGGTCAAGTGGTCCAAATGTCAATTTCTCATGCGCCGTATCGACTTTCTGGGTTATATAGTGGAAGATGGAACCATCAAACCATCAAAATTAAAACCGAAAGCAGTTCAAAATTTTCCCGTCCCATCCACTAAGAAGGGTTTACAACGTTTCCTTGGACTAACCTCCTACTTCCGAAGATTCATTGAAGCTTATGCAGTGGCAGCAAAACCCCTATCTGACTTGTTGCGTAAAGACGAAAAGTTTTCAATGGGTGATGTAGAACTAGCAGCATTCCAGCAGCTTAAGTCCGCGTTAAGTAGTGCTCCTGTACTGAAGCTGTATAACCCTAGGGCAGTCACTGAAGAGCATACAGACGCGAGCTCGTACGGCTACGGAGCTGTTCTGCTGCAAAGAGACTTCGACGACAGGGAATTCCATCCAGTACAATTCATGAGCAGGAAGACTAAGCCCTTTGAAGAGAAACTGCACTCGTATGAGTTAGAAGTTCTGGCTATAGTAGAAGCATTGAAAAAATGGAGGATATATCTACTTGGAGTAAGTTTCAAGATTGTAACAGACTGCAACGCTTTTACAATGACCTTAAAGAAGCGTGACGTCCCACTAAGGGTGTCACGTTGGGCCCTATATCTCGAGGATTTCAACTTTTCTATTGAGCATCGCAGTGGTAATAGGATGAGGCATGTCGATGCCCTCAGCAGAGTTTCTTGCCTTCTTATAGAACAACCTTTAAACCATAGACTGAAATTAGCGCAGATCGAAGACGACTGGGTAAGAGCGGTACGAACCATTCTTGCAAACAGTTCTTACGAAGACTTTTATTTAAAAAATGACATTCTGTACAAGGATCCGTTCAAGGAATTAGTAGTCGTCCCGTCCAAAATGGAGGATGAAATTATTAGGACAGCACACAATCTTGGTCACTTTTCAGCTAAAAAAACACAAGAGGCAGTCGAAATTCAATTTTTCATTCCTCAGTTACCAGAAAAGGCAGCTAAAATCGTAAAAGCGTGTATAAAATGCATAGTTACCCAGGCCAAAGAGGGAAAGGAAGAAGGATTTTTATCTCCCATTAACAAAGAGGACCAGCCGTTAGGGGCATATCACATAGATCACGTGGGGCCGATGGAATTGACAAAAAAGAAATACAACCATATACTAGTAATAGTAGACGCGTTTTCTAAGTTTAGTTGGCTTTATCCATCAAAAAACACAGCAACAGATTTCGTAATCGATTGTTTGAAAAAGCAGGCATCAGTTTTTGGAAACCCAAAACGAATAATTTCTGATAGAGGAACCGCGTTTACTTCTCATGCTTTCGAGGAGTACTGTAAAAGCCAAGAGATACAGCATTTACTTATAGCGACTGGTGTCCCACGTGGGAACGGCCAGGTCGAAAGAATCCATAAGATCATTGTCCCGATGCTCAGCAAACTATGTTACAATGATCCAGGGTGTTGGTATAAGCACGTTGAACAAGTGCAGCAGTGCATAAACAATACACCACCGAGGAGTACGAAATTCTCACCATTCAGAATTCTGACGGGTTTGGAGATGAGGGTCCCTGATATCCCAAACTTTAAAGAACTATTAGATAATCTTCACGTTGAGCAAATCGATAATGCACGCGAAAAAGTTCGCGACGAAGCAAAGTTAAACATAGAAAAAATACAAGAGGAGAATAGAAAAAACTTTAATGCAAAACGTAAACAAGACAAGAAGTACACAATAGATCAGCTGGTAGCCATCAAGCGTACCCAATTCGGAGCCGGTCTGAAACTGAAACCAAAATATTTAGGTCCATATAAGATACTTAGGGTCATGAGTCGTGGCAGATATGAGGTGGAGAAGGTGGGGGACCACGAAGGTCCGAGACGAACCACCACGGTAGCAGAGTATATGAAGCCTTGGGATCCGTCGTTCGGGTCGAACGTTAATTCAGGATGGCCGGTTGTGGGATCACTGCCAGACGATAGCGACATCTAACCAATATAAGTATACATGACAGGACCAACTAAACACAGCTAATCATCCAACAGAAAATGACGAAAGGAAAACTAAAAAGAGAAGCCGGCACAGTCGGCATTAACCACGGACAGCAACGGACGTGTTGGGCAACCGCATAGATTGTTATAAGCTCTAGTATTAATTGGAGAACTAATCGTTTGATTTGTTAATTGTTTAACCGGAATAAAGTGTGTTTTAATGAACTAAAGCGTTTAATTTAACGAAGGACCCACATACATTTAAAGAGTTTTAGTAAATTACACTGTGTAACACTGAAAATGAACTTTGAAAGAGACCTAGCCTAGGCGTTAGGCCTTATAAAACTAAGAAAAACTGTATACTTGAAATTTGCGAAACACCCCCAAAATCTCATTTTAGGGCCAAAAAACTGTTTTTGAGGTCATTCGCTAGTCAATCATCAATATCTTTGCGAATTTTCATCCGATTGAAAAGTTGTTTATATATTTTGAAAGGTCACTATTTTTAATGGCGTATAACTCATCAAAATCAAACGAGAACTGACGAAGCTACAGAGAAAAAAAATCGTAACTTAATAAAAAAAAAATTAATTTTGAAACTTTGACTACGATTTTACGATAGTCTTAATTCAGAAAGGTACCTATCAAAGACAATATTATTAAAGTGAATTTAGTACTGCGTCGATTAAGCTATTTCAATCGGTTGGAAATTGACAGAGTGATCATATTTAAAAATTCATACATTTTGATTATCTTTCAACTTCAAATTTTTATTGTGACTGAAAATAAAAAAAAATTAATCATTAAAATGCTAAATAACTTTATAGCTAAAAATGTTTGCTTGATCTTCTGCGTTTATAAGACGAGTCATCTGTTTCACGTTTGAGTGACCAGCAGTAATTAGCTATCATCCTAACTTGGTTCTTTCCTGTAAACCGTTTTTCAATGTTGGAGATTTCTTGGTGAAATCTTTCACCTTGTTCGTCGCTGAATTGACCAAGATTATCCGGGAAAAATTCCAAATGAGAATGCAAAAAGTGAATTTTTATAGACATGTTGCATCCCATTTCCTCATAAGCTTCCAAAAATTCATGGACCACCTTAACGTAATTTGAACTTCTCGTGTTTCCAAGAAAGTTTCGGCACAAGGAAATGAAACTCAGCCATGCTCTTTTCTCTACTGGGTTCAATTTTTTTATGAAGTCATCATCAGTCATAATCTTACGAATCTGCGGTCCAACGAAAACGCCTGATCAAAATGTAAAAATAAATTAGGATGAATTCTTTTTGAAGAATTTTTGTTGGGAAATTTTTATAAGTACCTTCTTTAATCTTGGCGTCACTCAACTTGGGGAATGTAAGTTTCAGGTGTAGAAAAGCCTCGCTGTTTTTTTCGAGTCGTTTAACAAACTGTTTCATGTACCCCAATTTTAAATGCAATGGCGGCAAAATTATATCATCAGGCTTAACTAATGCAATATTGAGAACATTATTTTTGCCAATTTGAAACTTTCTCGGTGGCCATATATTACACTTGTAATGATTTTTGGCACGACTGTCCCATTCACAAAAGTAACAAGGATATTTAGTGTAGCCACCTTGCATTCCAAGTAGAATTGTCAGGACTTTAAGGTCCGAGACAATCTGCCAGCGAAATTTATTGTATTTAATCAATCGTAGAATTTTTTCCATCGTTTGATAAGTCTCTTTCATATCAGTAGCGTATGCCACTGGAACTGATGGCAATTCATTTCTGTTGTGCAGCAATACTGCTTTCAGACCTACGATGTTAGTCAATTGAAAATTAATTGATAAATTGTATTCAAATTTAGTTCTCTCACACTCATAACACATTAAATACTTACTTTTGCAAGAACCGTCTAGAAATAATCGCCAATCTTGTGGACAGTGCACGTGATCGAGTGCAGCAAACAATTCATCCGCATCAACGCAATAAACTAGTTTGTTATTGGTGTCATCAGCTTTGAAAATGTGTTCGAACGAAGATAGGTCTCTGTCCCGTGCAGACGTTACTTTAAAGTTACTGTCTACTATATTCCACTGCTTCAATCTGGAGGCCAGAATCTCCGTCTGTCTTATAGACAGATCCATATCCCGCACAAGATCACAATAATCGTGATTTGACACGAAATGACGTTCCGTTTCTATTGCTTTGGTTGGAAGGTACGGTTCGTCATTTACCTCATTAGAAGATTTGTGGCTTGAATCAGGAAATGTAGCTGGATTTTTGTCTTCAGTTCGCTGATCTTGTTTTCCTCTTGGAATCGATTTCGATACAGTCAACACATTGGCATATTCTATGAGGTGGCGGGTTTTATAGTGGTGACCAGTGATTTTTGTTTGGCAAAAGTAGCAATCCTCCGGCTTGTGATATATTTGATAATGCCAAGCCATAGGAGTCACAAACGGCAGACGCTGGTCATCACATTTACCGGTTTTCCATTGTTTTAATGTTGTACAGCACATCGAACAAATATATTCGGGTTCATACCAAGCACTTTCCACATATGAGCAACTGAAAAAGAGGTTGAACGCTTCAACCACAGCTTTATTTGTTCTTAAATCGAACCGATATTTCTTATCAACAAATAGACCGCAGGCGTAACAAAATTTGTTGCGCCTATCACACATTTTACCACACTCATCACACAATATAATTGCGAAGCGGTCGCAAGGTGGAATTGACGGCGTAAATTTATTAGATGAGCACTCTAAATTTTTGGAAATGAATGTGTTTAAAATAATTCCTCATACTTGCTATGTTTCTAGTAAAATAACGCAATGAAATGCGGTCAAAGTAGAAACATTAAAAAAAAAAAACTTTTCGCAAGGTAAATTTATTTAATAGCAGAAAAAATTTAATAGCTTCGTCAATTTTTGTCCGATTTCATTGCATGAGCACTCATAATTTTTGTACATGAATGTACTTTCAAACTAATTCCTCATACTTGATATGTTTTTAGTAAAATACTGCAATAAAATGCGGTCAAAGTAGAAAAATTTGAAGAAAAAACAGATTTTCCAAGTTTACCCGATGAAAACTTACAACACGCTAGCGCAAAAAATAGATCTTTCTATCTCAATTTAAAGGTATAATCCTTACCTTTCCAAAACATATTTCATATTGAAAATCGGTAAAGAAATGGCCAAGTAATGAAAAGATTAGCGCGTACACTTCCGAAGAACGGGGTTTTAAGGGTAAAGCAAGATTTTGAGGGTGTTACATATTTTTCAAAAACCGTTTGAGTTATATTCGACCAGGTGAACAATTTCCACTATGTCACTTTAAAAGTTCATTCAATTTTTTCCATTTTGTAACACTGTGTTATCATTATAAATTTTCATTATAATTATCATTGTCATTATCATTATCATTAACATTATCATTATCATTATCATTATCATTATCATTATCATTATCATTATCATTATCATTATCATTATCATTATCATTATCATTATCATTATCATTATCATTAGCACTATCATTATCATTACCATTATCATTATCATTATAATTATCATTATCTCATTATCATTATTATTATCATTATCATTATCATTATCATTATCATTATCATTATCATTATCATTATCATTATCATTATCATTATCATTATCATTATCATTATCATTATCATTATCATTATCATTATCATTATCATTATCATTATCATTATCATTATCATTATCATTATCATTATCATTATCATTATCATTATCATTATCATTATCATTATCATTATCATTATCATTATCATTATCATTATCATTATCATTATCATTATCATTATCACTATCATTATCATTATCATTATCATTATCATTATCATTATCATTATCATTATCATTATCATTATCATTATCATTATCATTATCATTATAAATTATCATTATAAATTATCATTATCATTATCATTATCATTATCATTATCATTATCATTATCATTATCATTATCATTATCATTATCATTATCATTATCATTATCATTATCATTATCATTATCATTATCATTATCATTATCATTATCATTATAAATTATCATTATCATTATCATTATCATTATCATTATCATTATCATTATCATTATCATTATCATTATCATTATCATTATCATTATCATTATCATTATCATTATCATTATCATTATCATTATCATTATAAATTATCATTATAAATTATCATTATCATTATCATTATCATTATCATTATCATTATCATTATCATTATCATTATCATTATCATTATCATTATCATTATCATTATCATTATCATTATCATTATCATTATCATTATCATTATAAATTATCATTATCATTATCATTATCATTATCATTATCATTATCATTATCATTATCATTATCATTATCATTATCATTATCATTATCATTATCATTATCATTATCATTATCATTATCATATCATTATCATTATCATTATTATTATAATTATCATTATCATTATCATTATCATTATCATTATCATTATCATTATCATTATCATTATCATTATCATTATCATTATCATTATAAATTATCATTATCATTATCATTATCATTATCATTATCATTATCATTATCATTATCATTATCAAAATCATTATCATTATCATTATCATTATCATTATAATTTTCCTTATCATTATCATTATCATTATCATTATCATTATCATTATAATTATCATTATCATTATCATTATCATTATCATTATCATTATCATTATCATTATCATTATCATTATCATTATCATTATCATTATCATTATCATTATCATTATCATTATCATTATCATTATCATTATCATTATCATTATAAATTATCATTATAATTATCATTGTCATTAACATTATTATTAACATTATCATTATTATTATCATTATCATTATCATTATCATTATCATTATCATTATCATTATCATTATCATTATCATTATCATTATCATTATCATTATCATTATCATTATCATTATCATTATCATTATCATTATCATTATCATTATCATTATCATTATCATTATCATTATCATTATCATTATCATTATCAATATCATTATCATTATAAATTATCATTATCATTATCATTATCATTATCATTATCATTATCATTATCATTATCATTATCATTATCATTATCATTATCCTTATCATTATCATTATCATTATCATTATCATTATCATTATCATTATCATTATCATTATCATTGTCATTGTCGTTATCATTATCATTATCATTATCATTATCATTATCATTATCATTATCATTATCATTATCATTATCATTATCATTATAAATTATCATTATAAATTATCATTATCATTATCATTATCATTATCATTATCATTATCATTATCATTATCATTATCATTATCATTATCATTATAAATTATCATTATCATTATCATTATCATTATCATTATCATTATCATTATCATTATCATTATCATTATAAATTATCATTATCATAATCATTATCATTATCATTATCATTATCATTATCATTATCATTATCATTATCATTATCATTATAAATTATCATTATCATTATCATTATCATTATCATTATCATTATCATTATCATTATCATTATAAATTATCATTATAAATTATCATTATCATTATCATTATCATTATCATTATCATTATCATTATCATTATCATTATCATTATCATTATCATTATCATTATCATTATCATTATCATTATCATTATCATTATCATTATCATTATCATTATCATTATCATTATCATTATCATTATCATTATCATTATCATTATCATTATCATTATCAATATCATTATCATTATCATTATCATTATCATTATCATTATCCTTATCATTATCATTATCATTATCATTATCATTATCATTATCATTATCATTATCATTATCATTATCATTATCATTATCATTATCATTATCATTATCATTATCATTATCATTATCATTATCATTATCATTATCATTATCATTATCATTATCATTATCATTATCATTATCATTATCATTATCATTATCATTATCATTATCATTATCATTATCATTATCATTATCATTATCATTATCATTATCATTATCATTATCATTATAAATTATCATTATAATTATCATTGTCATTAACATTATCATTAACATTATCATTATCATTATCATTATCATTATCATTATCATTATCATTATCATTATCATTATCATTATCATTATCATTATCATTATCATTATCATTATCATTATCATTATCAATATCATTATCATTATAAATTATCATTATCATTATCATTATCAATATCATTATCATTATCATTATCATTGTCATTATCATTATCGTTATCATTATCATTATCATTATCATTATCATTATCATTATCATTATCATTATCATTATCATTATCATTATCATTATCATTATCATTATCATTATCATTATCATTATCATTATCATTATCATTATCATTATCATTATCATTATCATTATCATTATCATTATCATTATCATTATCATTATCATTATCATTATCATTATCATTATCATTATCATTATCATTATCATTATCATTATCATTATAATTAGCATTATCATTATCATTATCATTATCATTATCATTATCATTATCTCATTATCATTATTATTATCATTATCATTATCATTATCATTATCATTATCATTATAATTATCATTATCATTATCATTATCATTATCATTATCATTATCATTATCATTATCATTATCTTATCATTGTCATTATCATTATCATTATCATTATCATTATCATTATCATTATCATTATCATTATCATTATCATTATCATTATCATTATCATTATCATTATCGTTATCATTATCATTATCATTATCATTATCATTATCATTATCATTATTATTATCATTATCATTATCTCTATCACTATCATTATCATTATCATTATGATTATCATTATCACTATCATTATCATTATCATTATCATTATCATTATCATTATCATTATCATTATCATTATCATTATCATTATCATTATCATTGACATTGTCGTTATCATTCTCATTATCATTATCATTATCATTATCATTATCATTATCATTATCATTATCATTATCATTATAATTATCATTATCATTATCATATAAATTATCATTATAAATTATCATTATCATTATCATTATCATTATCATTATCATTATCATTATCATTATCATTATCATTATCATTATCATTATCATTATCATTATCATTATCATTATCATTATAAATTATCATTATCATTATCATTATCATTATCATTATCATTATCATTATAAATTATCATTATAAATTATCATTATAAATTATCATTATCATTATCATTATCATTATCATTATCATTATCATTATCATTATCATTATCATTATCATTATCCTTATCATTATCATTATCATTATCATTATCATTATCATTATCATTATCATTATCATTATCATTATCATTGTCATTGTCGTTATAATTATCATTATCATTATCATTATCATTATCATTATCATTATCATTATCATTATCATTATCATTATAAATTATCATTATAAATTATCATTATCATTATCATTATCATTATCATTATCATTATCATTATCATTATCATTATCATTATCATTATCATTATCATTATCATTATCATTATCATTATCATTATCATTATCATTATCATTATCATTATAAATTATCATTATCATTATCATTATCATTATCATTATCATTATCATTATCATTATCATTATCATTATCATTTTCATTATCATTATCATTATAAATTATCATTATAAATTATCACTATCATTATCATTATCATTATCATTATCATTATCATTATCATTATCATTATAAATTATCATTATAAATTATCATTATCATTATCATTATCATTATCATTATCATTATCATTATCATTATCATTATCATTATCATTATCATTATCAAAATCATTATCATTATCATTATCATTATCATTATAATTTTCCTTATCATTATCATTATCATTATCATTACACTAGTTTACAGTACATTTGTTGCCGAGGAAATTTTAGCTGTTGCTGACTACATATAATATGCTATTTTCAAAAATATAATTAGAATATTTTTATCAGCTCTAGTTTCTGAGTTTCAGCTATGTAGGTATTAGACAGAAAAAAACATGTATTTAATAAGAAAAACTTTATTTAAAGAAACAATTAATCATTGAGTTCTAAAAAACTTCGTTTTAAAGCTTTTCTCCGATGTGTCGACTTTGGAAAATGACGTATTAGAGACCAACAATAGTCAGAAGGTCTTCTACAAGTTCAATATAATTTTCAGATTTCCGATCTCCGAGAAAATTCTGCATCACAGATACGAAAGCTGTCCAAGCCTTTAGTTCTGACTCAGTCATAGAATTTCTAAATTGAGTATCATTCGTAAGTTGTCTAATTTGAGGGCCATCAAAGATACCGGCTTTAATCTTTTCCATAGTGAGCTGAGGAAATTTTTGGCAAATGTAAGAAAAGCAGTTCCCATTTTTATCTAGTGATTTTACAAACTGTTTCATGATGCCCAGTTTTATGTGTAATGGTGGAAGGATAATTTTGTCACGAGATACTAATGAATTGTGGACTATATTGTGCTTTCCAGACTCCATATTTGCTCTCAAGGGCCAGTTTTTTCTTACCCAATGCTCTTGTTTAGCTCTACTGTCCCAAAGACATATAAAACAGGGAAACTTGGTGTAACCACTTTGTTGACCGAGAAGAATGTTGACCATTTTTAAATCGACACAAATTAGCCACTTATGGTCATTGTACTTTATTTTGTTCAAGACTAGCGAAATGTTACAATATTCCTCCTTTAACTTTGTACTGTGGACCCCAGCATATTTATTTCCATTATGTAATAGAATACATTTTAGGCTACGTTTTGAGCTGTCAATGAATAAACGCCAGTCATTTGGTTCGTATTGCTTCAAGCCCATTTTTATCAACAATTTTTTGATATCTGAACAAAAGGTAATGCCATCTTCTTCGGAAAAATAACACCGTAATTCTGTATCTCTTTCACGATAAAAACTTATTTTAGTATCCGAGGATAGCAAATTTTTTTCTTTTAGTCTTGATGCTAACAATTCTGAAGCTTGTTTAGAAAGATTTAAATCTCTTACAAGATCATCTATCTCATTTTGGGAAAAGCATTTTGGCTCATTAGACATATGTAGCTTCAAAATCAGGATCATTTTGTGATGAGCTTGGTCCTTCAATGTCTTGCTCTAATGGTTCAGATATATTTTTAAGCTTTTGAAGAGTGAGGTGAACGCTGCACTGGACGTTGAACACAACTAGTACTTGGGCATTGCCCTTTAGCTCGATTTGTGAACGCTGCACTGGACGTTGAACACAACTAGTACTTGGGCATTGCCCTTTAGCTCGATTTTTAGTGTTTAAACCGTTTATGTTCACACTACAAAAATAACAGTCTATGAGATGATTTTGTGGTTCTTGCCAAATAGTCGGTGTTCCAAATTTAAAGGCACTTCTTTTACCACTTTTCCATAATCTTAAATATTCCACACACGATTTACAAACACAATTGGGAGCCCAAGACTTCTCATTTTTATCCAAGAGCATCCCAAAATACTCAAAATAGGTATTTTTCACCAACTCTGATATAACTTTTCTACTATTGTTAAACACATATTCTCCGCATATATAGCAAAAATGATCTGGATTGTTTAAACAACGTCTCCTTGAACTACTCATGACGCAAAAACTAGAGAAACTAATTTTAACACAGTAAAATATGCCTGTT
>CATOUQ010000050.1:0-77674 GCA_951828415.1 Anomoia purmunda
GTCATCCTTAAGGAATCAACTTTTCACCCTGTCTGATAATGGAAGAGGAAAAACAAATGTTAGCTCTTCTAGTTTTTTAAATAAATGTTAAAACTACAAATCACATAAAAAAAAAATGTTTCAATAAAAAATTGTTTTACACATTTTTGCATATTTTAGGGATCATTAAAATAATGCAATCTTTTAGTACATTTTGGTTTAAAAAACATCAAGATTCTTTCTTTTCATGACACGAGTGATGAGCCGTTAAGTTTCTGAGACTTTAATTGAATTTATTTAAAAAAAAAATGTTTTCTGTATTGTTATTGGAAAGACCGTGTAAAAGTTGCTAAGAAGCTCACTACAATCTTTAATCGTTTATTTTACCTGTTAAGGAATATTAAGAAATATTTTTTAATAAAATGTTTGATTTTTTTCGTAAAACCTTTTCGATTATAGATAGATTCGAGATAAATTTCTTATCCGAAATCCTTAGTATAATTAAAATAAAGAAAATTTAATTAAAAAATTCGATTTGGAAATAATGGTGTTTTTAAATTTTTATTAAAATTAAATATTTATTAATGCTTTAAGCCTCAACCAAATTTAGTTTCTAATAACATTATCTGGCCTAACAATTTTTGTAATTTCTATAATCACCGTTCAAAAATTTTCTAACAATTTATTTATTTTTACATACATTTTTTGAGTATTTTTGCAAAATGTTTACGTTTTTTAGGTTTGTTCCCAAAAAAATATCGAGTAACTTTTATTTATAAACCCCTAATTCTAGATTTATTTTTCCTTTTAAAACATTCTTATTCTTTTTTTTAACAACTGTGACTGCATTTATCAAAGTTTTTTTATGGGATTTCAAGATTTCAATTCATTTTTTCTCAAATACCTTTACAGAAAAGAACAACCACTAAAACCGTATTTAAGTCATTTCAAAAGTTTCAAAAGTTCGCTACCAAGCACAAATTTCTTAATGCAAAAGATGAATTAAGAATATTTAAAGATTTACATATTCAATCTGGACAAGTCAGAAGTAGATTATTCCAAAATATAGCTTTGTTTAGGATTTTTTATACGAATCCCATTTTAGTTATTGCTGGCGAAATAGAAAGCTTTAAAAATATTTTAAGTACCTTCATATATATTGTAAGTATGTATGTATGTGATGAGCAAAGCAAGTACTTTATGGCACTAAAAAACGTTAAAAAGGCAAAATCGGATGGACAAAAAGGCAGGAAAAAGGCATTTATTAAAAAAAATCCTTGTACTAAAAAGAAAAAGTAAAACCAACATTTTTTTCGATGATACGTACATATCTCAGTGCATACATAAATTAATACATATTTCAAAAAATTAATTCAGCATTTACTAAAAAAAAATCCTTGTAGCTACCCAAATGAAAAGGTAAAAAAAACATATTTTCCGATATGTACATATGTATCTCAGTGCATACATAAATTAATACATATTGAAAAATTAAATTAGGAAATTATTTCTTCCTTTTTGGCGAAATTGTAGAAGCATAGTGGGATTAAATATTTTTTAATATTTTCCGGCGAAAAAAACATTCTGTTGTCTCTGAGAAAAGCCTTGTAGCAACTAAAGCTACGCTCAACCTCGCATGAAACCAAAGGAGCCCAATTAAAAGATGCGACATCTTTAACTTCAATATTTTCAGGTAAAGCTGCTGTTTCAGACCCAGCGACTATACTTGCAATTATTCTCATCATTTGAAGTCCTTCATTAGATGAAAACACTTCTTTGAACTTTTGCAAAATATCTTTGGCTGTCTGTCCTCGGATGTCTTTTAGGCAATTTTCAACAAAATCAAGAACAGTAAAAATGTCTCCAATTGAGTTACCTGATGAAAATGTTAGAACTTCAATAAAAATTTAAAAAAATGCAGAAATTATTTTACTTCTTTACTGCAACGTCAAAAAAATTCCATTGTTTGGTTCAACTAAAAAGCTAAAATTTGTTTGAAGAAAAGCTAACTGCTCCGGAAGTCGACCATCTAATAATAATTTCTTGGCAAAATTTACGCTTGCTGCATCTTCATCCAGTGTTTCAATAACGCTTTTAATTTATGCATAATACTTTGCATAATACAGAGCAGCTGAAAGCCATGTACTCCAACGAGTTAATACCTGTTAAAAAATCTTTGTTTCATACGTGAATAAGATACAAAATCAATAACTTACAGGTTTGGGTGGCAATGGAATGTTGGGTAGAATTTCCTTAAATTGCGATATTCTTGCAGGGCTTTTAAGAAAAATTTTTTTTACGTTGGGAATAAATGCATCGACTTCATTATTTTTGCTACGTAAGGTTTCGCAAACTCTGTGGATGCCATGGGCAACGCAGGTTACATGAATCATCTTAGGATACAAAAGTTTTAACCCTCTTCCACATTTTTTCATGTACCTGGCAGCGTCAGTCACAAAAATCAAGACCCTTTCCCGCTTCACTCCTTCAGGCCATAATGTTTTCAAAGCATTATCGAACACAGTAGCTAAATTTGATGCGTTCACTTTTTCTACTATTTCTACCGCTAGCAGATATCCTCGTGCATTTTTCTCCAATGCACCAACAATGACATTGCAGACAAATCTCCCAGCCTTATCGGTGGTCTCATCAATAGAAACATATAACAATTTTCGCTCTTATCTCTTCTAAAACCGTTTCATACAAATCATTAACGTAATATCTTCTCAAAGTGGCTTCAGCAGGAAGTTTTTTTTGGGTATACTTTTCCATAAAAACTTTAAATTCACGGAAGTTGGTTTTGTATAATGGAATATCACAGGCAATTAACATTCGCGTAATATCGGTGAAAAATTCATTTTTTGTTGAAATATCTACTGCATATGATGAAATTTGTCGCGCTTTGGCAGCATCTACTAGTGCAACAGCTACTTTATGCTTGTCTGCTTTCAAATGCTGTTCTATATAATATTTTTTTGTGTGGTTCACTTTCGTTGCACAATGTTTACAAAAAAGTATTTTCATGTCAGTGGAAAATGTACTTTCGCCATATTGTTTTATAATTTTTCTTAATTTAACACTTTCAGACTCAATAATCTTAGGCATTTTTACAAAACGTAAACTTCATACCAAGGTGAATTGGTGTATAGATTCGCCTTGCTTCGTACCGCAAAGTCCCGTTATTCAAACAATAACAGCTGGACGCTGCTTATTTTCGCCGCAGCTTTCAGTGGTGCAGTTTAAACAATTGTTAATAAGAAAGGGGCGTTAAAAGTAAGATAGGCAAAAAAGGCAAAATGAGTAAAATAGGCAAAAAAGGAAAAAAGAGTAATATAGGCTAAAAAAGGCAAAATGAGTAAAATAGGCAAAAAAAAAGGCAAAATGAGTTAAATAGGCAAAAAAAGGCAAAATAAAAAATAGATATTCGGGTTGAAAAATGCATGAATCGTGTTCATATTTATTTAGCGTGACAATAAAGTGAAGCAAATAAAAGAGGCAAATGCCATAAAGTACTTGCCTTGGTGATGAGAGTTGACAGCTAAGAAGATTCGTTAGGTTTAAGACCAAAGTTCAGAGCCGTAACTCATTTTTCTCCTAACCAAATTTGACAAGGGCTGGCGCAAATTCGTTCCACAAATATTTACTTTTTATTTACTTTTCATTCTTCGTTCATTTTACGCCAAAGACTGTGAAGCTACACGCAAATTAGTATACTAATATATTTTCGTTTTCGAACCAATTAGGAACTTGCCATTTTCCAACCCCAATCTCTTTACTTTTAGTACCTTTCACTTTTTCACGTCTCGCACCTTTTCAGCTTGCTGTGAGAATATCCATAATAAACTCGTTTACCTATTTTCAACCCAACTCATTTTTCATATAAATATAAGCCATTTAATCAGCACCTTAAGTACCTGGCGTCAAAAAGAATGAACAGGCGAGCTAAGTATCAGCCCATTGGCTATTCTAACTTGTTTTCACTGCTGCCAATATGTTTCTTCTTTTTTTTTTTGTATTTTGTTGTGTACGCTTAAGTTTATTTTAAGTGCCTTCACGCACCAACGCCTTAATGTATGCTACTCATGCAGGCAGAACAGAGTTTTGCTTGTTTGGACGCTCGCGTGTATGTAATTAGTAATGCAATGCCATACTTAACAAAGTGCTTCAGATTTTTTCTGCCACTGTAGCTTAGACTATTTAATGTTAGTGTATGCCAACTTTTCACAAACTATCCTGATTGCTGGCCAACCGATCCAATCAAGCGTCTAATTACGCGCAAGAGATGAGATTGATTCGGAAATCAATGTACCGAGTGCTGTTCGAATTTCGCTTGCGATGACAGCGCAGTGATTTGCGGCCGAATTATATTCACTATACGTTGATTAGTTTCGTATTTCATTTTGACGCTCGCTTTTGAGACGGTGTGCTTTGCTCTTGTGTGTGTGCGTGAGTTTTTTGTTTCGGCAAGCTTCGTTCTGTGTACACTTTTAGACATACTGGTGGTATGCCCACTAATTGTTTCTTAGCGGAGGTCATGTCATTTGCAATTTACTGCTGTCGCTGCTGATTTATTTGTCAGTAAGATTAATTTGCGACTGTTGATTGTTACGTAGGTTGTTTTTTAAAAATGACCGCAATCAGCGTAGAGTAGTTGATCCTATTTGGTCGCAAAACGAAACCGTAGAGGTTGGCTGTCCTGGAGCTTGCGGCTGTTAGTCTAGAAATTATGGGACATCTCCAAAATCCAACAGCTTTGAATTATTTATGGCTGTGCATTTGCTGACGGTTTAATTTTTAATTTTTTTTGAAGGGCGTGCGGCGCGGTTTCAAGCTCGTTGGGTGGCTATTTTAAAATAATTAAGTTAATTTCCAGTGGTACTAATTTTCTTAAAGTATTTTTAGCCATTTATTTCATTTCTTAAGTCCAAAATGTTTCACTAAATTTTAATTGAAACGGAAGTTTAGCCATCTTCTCCTAGTGCTTTCTTATTTGGCCGAAATGTCTAAAGGGAGAGAAGTACTGTATGGCGGAGCTTACTCTTTGTTTCAAAATGAATTATTCTCCCCATTTCAAAGGTGGAGTGGTTTTGTTAGAGCGCATATTGTCACAAAACTGCAAGTTTTTTATTTCTGCTGTATTATCCAACATCCGGTCGTAGTAGAAAAAGAAGCTGCAAAGAAAAAGTCAACTCAAAGCTCTACAGAAGAGTCGAAAACTCCAGCTGAATAGGTTTACCCAAAAATAAATAATAATTGCAGACAAATATGACCTGTTCTTCATAAATATAGAATAGGAAAATTTCATATTTCACTTTCGGATTTTCTACTGCATACTTTCAAGCACATCTAGAAAAGGGAGCTTGAAGTTAATATGCAAACTAGTCTAAAGCGGGCAGACCGCAAAAGGGTTTGATTTCATGCCAAAACTTAGGTTTAAAGGAAAGTACCGTTACAGCTATAAACAAAGTGTACATAAATTTATATAGTTTTCGTATAGTTATGTTGGTAGATAATTTTAGATTTTATTATTAATATCGTAACTCTAGTCAGTATCATCACATTTAACAAGCCTTTCCCTACATCAATGACAATTCTCGTCGCATAACAATCGACTTAATTACTGCACCTAAAATTATGACGCAAAAACTTGGCTTAAGCGCTCTAATGATGGCAACTGTCATTGTACTTGTTATGACCTATTACATGACTACGTTTTGTATTCTGCGGTATGGTTTCAGGCTTCGTAGCTATGACAATAGTCACGCGATGAATTTTTTCATTTTCGTTGGTAAAGCTGTAAGTTCCTGAAACTTTCTGCGGAACAATAAAAAAATAACATCGCTGAATTACTAAGAAGAAAAAGGACTCAATCAAATATTTAGAATATGATGCTCTCCAACTTAGTTTAGAAATTATTGGTCCTGTGTACACAGACTATAAATAAAAATAGTCTTTCTAACTGTTCATTACCTCTCTAGTTCACCTGTTATAGTTCTTCTTCTTCTTAATTGGCGCTATAACCGCCTAGGCGATTTTGGCCGATTTCAATATTGCACGCCAGCCGCTCCTCTGCTTTGCTGCCTGGCGCCAGTTAGATATCCCAAGTGTAGTCAAGTCCTTCTCCACCTGGTCTTTCCAACGTAGAGGAGGCCTTCCTCTTCCTCTGCTACCACCAGCGGGTACCGCGTCGAATACTTTCAGGGCTGGAGCATTTTCTTCCATACGTACCACATGACCTAGCCAGCATAGCCGCTGAATCTTAATTCGCTGAACTATGTCTATGTCGCGGTACAGCTCATACAACTCATCGTTCCATCGTCTGCGGTATTCGCCATCGCAAAGACGAAAAGGACCAAAAATCTTTCGGAGAATCTTTCTCTCGAACACTCCAAGCGCCATCTCATCCGATGTTGATAGGGTCCATGCTTCTGCGCCATACATTAGCACGGGCATGATGAGGGACTTATAGAGCGTGGTTTTCGTTCGTCGAGAGAGGGCTTTACTGTTCATTTGCCTACTCAGCCCAAAGTAGCACTTGTTGGCAAGAGAGATTCTTCGTTGGATTTCAAGGCTGACATTATTGTTGGTGTTGATGCTGGTTCCAAGATAAACAAAGTCCTCTACTTTGTCAAAATTGTAACTGTCAACAGTGATGCGGGAGCCAAGGCGCGAATGCGCTGACTGTTTATTTGATGACAGGAGGTACTTCGTTTTGTCCTCGTTCACCTCCAGACCCATTTGCTTCGCTTCCTTGTCCAGCTTTGAAAAGGCAGAACTAACGGCGCGGTTGTTGAGGCCAATGATATCGATGTCATCGGCATACGCCAGCAGTTGCACACTCTTATAAAAGATGGTACCTGACCGGTTTAATTCTGCAGCTCGAATTATCTTTTCTAGCATAATGTTAAAGAAGTCACACGATAGGGAGTCACCCTGTCTGAAACCTCGTTTGGTATCAAACGGCTCGGAGAGGTCCTTCCCAACTCTGACTGAGCTGGTGGTGTTGCTCAGTGTCATTTTACATAGCCGTATTAGTTTTGCAGGGATACCAAAGTCAGACATCGCGGCATATAGGCAACTTCTTCTCGTGCTGTCGAAAACTGATTTAAAGTCGACAAATAGATGGTGTGTGTCGATCCTCTTCTCACGGGTCTTTTCCAATATTTGGCGTATCGTGAATATCTGGTCGATGGTAGATTTACCAGGTCTAAAGCCACACTGATAAGGTCCAATCAGTTCGTTGACGGTTGGCCTTAGTCTTTCACACAATACACTCGATAGAACCTTATACGAAATGTTAAGAAGGCTGATCCCGCGGTAGTTGGCGCATATTGCAGGATCAACCTTCTTGTGGATTGGGCAGAATACACTTAAATTCCAATCGGCGGGCATGCATTCGTCCGACCATATTCTGCAAATAAGCTGGTGCATGCACCTTAGCAGCTCCTCGCCACCATGCTTGAATAGCTCAGCTGGTAACCCATCAGCTCCAGCGGCTTTGTTGTTCCGTAGCCGCATAATTGCTATTCGAACTTCATCGAGGTCGGGTGAAGGGATGTTAATGCCGTCATCAGCGATTTGGGGTTCGGGATCTTCATCTTCTCCGGCGACGCTTTCACTGTCACCATTTAGCAGAGTGGAGAAGTGTTCCCTCCACAATCTAAGTGCGCTTTGGACATCAGTCACCAGATCGCCGTTCTTGTTCTTACAGGAATTCGCCCCGGTCTTAAAACCTTCCGTAAGTCGCCGCACCTTTTGGTAAAATTTTCGGGCGCTTTTCATGTCGGCTAGCATCTCAAGCTCTTCACACTCACGTATTTCGGCCTCTCTCTTCTTTCTACGGACGATACGTGTCTCTTCCTTTCTCAACTCCCGGTAGCGTTCCCATACAGCTCGCGTTGCGCCCGATCGCAGCGTGGCCCTGAAGGCAGCATCTTTATTTTCCGAAGCGGCGCGGCATTCCTCATCATACCAGTCATTTTTTCGGGTTCGCTGAAAGCCAACGACTTCTTCAGCGGCGGTACGCAGTGATCGAGAAATGTGCTCCCAGTGCTCGCGAATTCCGGTGTCTTGAGAAGTGCTCTCAGTGAGCAGGTGTGAGAGTCGAGTGGTGAAGTGTGCAGCTGTCTGTTGCGATTGCAGCTTTCCGACGTCAAGCTTTCGCTGTGTATTTACACGCACGTTTTTTGATGCACAGAGGCATATGCGCATCTTGGCTGCGACAAGATAATGATCCGAGTCGATGTTCGGTCCTCGGAGTGTACGTACGTCTAATATACTGGAAGCATGCCTTCCGTCTATCGCAATATGATCGATTTGGTTTCGCGTTTTTCGATCTGGAGACAGCCACGTAGCCAAGTGTATTTTTTTATGCTGAAACCTGGTGCTAAAGACCACCATGTTTCGGGCCCCGGCAAAGTCGATCAGTCTCAGTCCGTAGGCGGAGGTTTCGTCGTGGAGACTGAATTTTCCGACAGTGTGACCAAAGATCCCTTCCTTTCCCACCCTGGCATTGAAGTCACCAAGCACGATTTTGATATCGTGACGGGGGCAGCGCTCGTAAGTGCGTTCTAAACGCTCGTAGAAGTGATCCTTGATCACATCGTCCTTCTCTTCTGTCGGTGCGTGGGCACAAATCAGCGAGATGTTGAAAAATCTCGCTTTGATGCGAATCGTGGCGAGACGCTCGTCCACTGGAGTGAACGACAGTACTTGGCGACGAAGCCTCTCTCCCACCACAAATCCAACACCGACCTTGCGCTCCTTTACATGGCAGCTGTAGTAGATGTCGCAAGGCCCAACGGTTTTCTTGCCTTGCCCCGTCCATTTCATTTCTTGGATGGCGGTGATGTCAGCCCTTACTCTTACGAGGACATCAGCCAGCCGGGCAGCGGCACCTTCCCCATTAAGGGTTCGGACATTCCAGGTGCATGCCCTTAAATCGTAGTCCTTAAAACATTGCTTGTGGTCGTCATCAAAAAAGGGAGATCTCATCCGAGGCACATTGAAATTTTTCATTGGGTATAGTTTTTTACGTGGCGGGTCCCAAGCCCACTGCACATGGGAAGACACATTTATATAGCGAGCCGCTTGCTCCAAGTCAGACGCCCGCTTGCAGCCGCACCTCCTGGTGAACAGACGCTGCTGACTTCAGTGAGCCCTTAAACCGAATATGTCGGAGTGGCCCCACTGAAGCTCCCTCTCTTTCTGCCGTGACCCAAGGCTCCACACGGGTTGGTTACCATATCTCACACAAGGGTTGCTCACGTTGCCCAGAGTGCGCGACGAGGACGCAAGAGTAGGGATTGAGTGTAGCCACTCATCTGTAACTGCAGACCCAGAAGAGTTACCACACCCCATTGCACACCTGTTATAGTTCCTAACATTAAAAAACGATTTTAAAAAATTTCCCATACAAATATTCAGGCGTTCACTCGACGACTAAGGCGCATTCTATTCCTATATAGATATAATAGCACTGGACCACGAATTTCAACTTTTTCTCTTTACCAGAAACGCCGTTATGAAATTCGTATGTAAAATCACCCCCTGATTTCGAAAATCGAGTTCATTTTTGATTCTATGGTACCGTTTTTGAGATATTTGCAATTTACCGTTATTCGAAAAAACCAAAAAGATGGCTCCCTTTAATTACGTATATCTCACGAACGGGTTAAGCAATTGCAAAAAAGTACAGAATCGGAAAGACAATAAAATTTGCTATAAATGCATGACATATTGTTTTTTGCTCAACCAGATAGTTTTCGAGATATTAGCTTGTCATTTTAGATTTTTGTTTTTTTTTATGAAAAAATATGAAAAAAATTACTCTTTGCGAGGGCAGCATTCCAAAACCAAAACTTTTTTTCCAGATATTTACGTAAAGCTCTGTTTAATTAGAAAAAAGATAAGCTATCATCGAAGAAAATCGATGCAAACTACGTAAGTTATAAACGATCAAATAAAGATACCCAGGTTGCGCAACTTCAATGTATGTATACATACATACTATATTAAAGATATAAAGTGCAAATGGGATATTATCCGGATAAACGAATAACACCATAACAATGATAATACTTTTTCTTTAAATAAATCAAATAGTACTTTTAATACTCGAATTGTTTTATAGTAGGTAGAGTGGTTGGGTTCGAAACCTGCTGTAGGCATGTAGTTATAAACATGTATTTCCGTCACTTATGGGTAAGTATGCAGGTAGATTTTCAAAATTATAAGACACAGAAAATTTTTAAAGCTTACATCTAAAGCAGGTAGTACTTTCTTTTCCCGGCTTCGTATAAAAAGGAACTTTTCTGTCTAGGTAAGACTTGATTTTTTCAATTTTATTCTTGTTCCGAGTATAAATATGAGTTAATGCGCCTTGAAACTTCATAACATCTGCAAGGCTCGCCGGAGATAGTTCAGTTCATAAGTCAAAATTCAAAACCGTGATTTATAAAAAAAAAAAAAATGAGTAAAAGGACGCGAGAATGTGAGTGTAATAACGATCCAGATATGTTCTGTTTCATGTGTGGCCAATATACTATCATAAGGCGACGACGAGTGTTCTCAGATCATATCAAAACTTTATACTCCAAGTATTTTGGCATTGAGCCCAAAAATGCTGAAAAACCATGGACACCGAACACTTTGTGTACATCGTGTCGAGTAGAATTGATTCAGTCAGAATCAGGACAACAAATAAAATTTGAGACACCAATGATATGGAGAGAATCTACTTGCCATTCAATAGAGTGTTATATTTGTCAAACAAAAGTACTTGGCGTTGGAAGATCAAGAAGAGTAACCTATGCTAGCGTACCTACAGTGACATTACCAGTACTACATTCAACGGCAGTTGCGGATCCAGTTCCATTGTCAACAGTAATATCTGAGTGCGGGGAATCAAGCTGTACTGAATTTCGCATAGGAAACGAGAGAAACGTTCTGTCACAAGCACAACTTAATGATTGGATAAGAGATTTGGAACTATCCAAGGAAAAGGCCGAGATCCACACTTCTCGTATGCAACAATTTAAATTTGTGTCATCCGATGTGAAGGTGATATATTGTAGAACTCGTCACGAACCATTTTCCAAACACTATACCAAGAACGACAGTATATTCTACTGCAACGACATTCCTGGTTTATTCAAAGAGTTTGGTCAAACATATGATTAAAAAGAGTTCCGATTGTTCATAGACAGCAATAAAATGAGTTTGAAGGCTGTATTATTGCATATTGGTAACAAAAAGCCTTCTATCCCGATCGCACATGCAGTAAATACAAAGGAAACCTACGAGAAAATGCAAAAAAAACTCAAATTTATCAAATATGAAGATCATGATTGGAAAATATGTTCTGATCTCAAAGTCGTTGCAATGCTATGCGGTCTACAAAGTGGCTACACCAAGCACTGCTGCTTCCTGTGCAAGCGGGATAGCCGAGCTCGTAAGGACCACTACGTCAGAAAGGATTGGCCGGAAGAGTCGAGTTTACCGTTGGTGTGGATAACATCAAATACACCCCTCTTGTCAAGAAAGAGAAAATCATACTTCCACCCTTACACATCAAGCTCGGTCTCATTAAAAACTTTGTTAATGCTTTGGACAAAGAAGACGAAGCATTCGACTATTTGAAAACAATTTTTCCAGATATTTCTCAAGCCAAGATAAAGGAAGGTATTTTTGCTAGACCACAAATAAAAAAATTGAGCAACAATCAATTCAAAGGACTACTCTCATCAGTTGAGGCAGCAGCGTGGGAATCCTTTGAAAAGGTCGTTGCTTCTTTTCTCGGTAGACACAAAAGCCCTAACTACGAGCAGATAATGAACGACTTAATCAATAATTATGCGAAAATGGGTAAATATTAAAGGCTTCTTAAAATTAATTTCACAAAATTTTATAACTTGTTTACCTAACTAATATTTTCTTTCCAGGCGTAAATATGTCTTTAAAAATTCACTTTCTCCACTCACATTTGAGCTTTTTTCCGGCAAATCTTGGCGACGAAAGTGACGAACATGGCGAAAGGTTTCATCAGCAAATGAAATTAATTGAGAATCGATATCAAGGATTCTGGGACGTCGCAATGATGGGTGATTACTGCTGGTTTCTCATAAGAGAAACCGATCCTAAACTGAATAAGCGTCAAAGAAGAACACATAATTATTTCGACTACATAGTAAAATCAAATTAAGATAAAGATTGTTAGAATATAGTATAAACATAAATAAATTTAAAAAAAAGTTAAAAATATGGGTAATTTCATTCATAAATTGAACTTTTAACTCAATAGAAACAGAGCATAGCTAGATATTTCACTCTTCTTTATACCATACATACGTTTTGAGGTATACGTTGAAATTGCGCAACCTGGGTATTTTTATTTGATCGTTTATAACTTACGAAGTTTTGCATCGATTTTTTTCGATGATAGCTTATCTTTTTTCTAATTAAACAGAGCTTTACGTAAAGAAAAAATATCTTGAAAAAAAATTTGGTTTTGGAATGCTGCCCTCGCAAAGAGTAATTTTTTTCATATTTTTTCATAAAAAAAAACAAAAATCTAAAATGATAATATGTCACGCATTTATAGCAAATTTTATTGTCTTTCTGATTCTCTAAACTTTTTTGCAATTGCTTAACCCGGTCGTGAGATATACGTAATTAAAGGGAGCCATCTTTTTGGTTTTTTCGAATAACGGTAAATTGCAAATATCTCAAAAACGGTACCATAGAATCAAAAATGAACTCGATTTTCGAAATCAGGGGGTGGTTTTACATACGAATTTCATAACGGCGTCTCTGGTAAATTTGGGCCGTCGACCAGTGTAGTCGCACATCTCAATTGAGTGTTAAAGAATAGCGTTGTTGTATTGTGTGAAATGATGCAAACGGGAATAAAATAGATTGAGATAAATGAAAAAAGGTTAGATAGCCAAAAAAAAAAACAAAAAACGTATGAAAACGCAAGCAGAAGAAAAAAATGTACAAAAGAAATTTGTCTAGGCAAACTGTTGCGCCAACGCATGTTTTATATGCAAGCACATAGCTGATGCAAATTTGTTTGGTTAGATGACCTTTTTGCCTACGGATATAGTGTTGATAAGCGATTTTTGTTGTTGGACTATTAAATTTACGTTAGGCGCTCGCGCGGGGATATACATAATGGGTATGTAAATATTTAAAGTGGCAGGTTTATGGATCTTAAATATTATAATAAAAGCAGAAAAAACGAAAAAACTTGACAGCGCTTTCTTTTCTTCTCTGTTTTCTTTTTGCTTTGGAAAAATACCTGCTGTGTTAAAGATATTTTAAGTGACACTTGGGAGACATTTTGAGTAAATACAATAATGATTGACTAGCGATATTATGTGGTTCATGAATATTAAGCTAGTAATATAATGCGTATAAAGTATGACTATTAAAGTTAAAAAATTCATTGCAAACAGAAAACGATTTTTTTTAGAATTTACTTACGTTATGGAAAATGAACTCTAAATTGGATTTTTAAAAATCTGTCAAGTACTTTTTGGGGACTGCAATCGCAATTATTTCGGTTACAAAGAGTACCAGTACATTGAAAAATTTAGCCAGGGTATATTTTTATTCAAATTCAGATAACTGTTAATATTTCTGAGTGTCCGTATAGTAAGGTTCACGAATTTCAATACGACATGATACCATACTGCTACTTTTTTCACTCGACACCGATATTTTCAACTCGTTACTTTTAAAACGATATTTTCAGGAATCGCGTAAATAAACTTCAGTATCGCATCGATAGTTTGAAAAAAATTATTTACATCAGAATATTTGGATATGATAATCACTCGGAATAAAAATAGCATTAAGGAAAGCAACGCCACGCTGTAACCTAGTATTTTTCCAATTTTAGGTCAGGCGTGCCCTGTGCTGTAAACTTTGTTCAGATTTGAAGTGCCATATTGGGGACACAAAAGTGCCAAAAATTAATCAAATAAAAAACAAAACTATGGTTTGGAAAGTGTACCACTTTTTCAAAACTGGAGCCTTCAAATTCGAGACAAGCAGATACTCAGACTGAACTTCACTTTTTGTTCAGTATTGATATTTTTGGATTCGATATTTATGGGTGCCCGATTTTTTTTAGAGGAAGCATCAGCAAAACTTTTGGGTCGCATTAATTCCAAGTCATTAAAATTATGTTAAAGAATCGAAGTCTAAATTTTGGTGCAAGGGAAATACTAAATCAATGTACATGACTAAGTCTAAGTGAAGGTTTAATTCTAAGTCAAAATCTACATATAAATCAAAGTTTAACAGCCCTAATTCAATGGCCAGACACATGTCATGACTATTGTCATTGTCACGTAACTGCAATAATAGTTGCCATCGTTCGAAGGCCAAACACCATTTTTGCTCCGTAATTTTAGGCGCAGTAGTTAAGACAATTGTCATGCGATAAGCATTGTTATTGGCGTAGGAATAGGGCGGAAAGTGTAAATCTAAGTCCAGTTCTTGATCCAAGTCTAAACCTAAGTCTAACTACCCTATTCCGATGCCAATGACAAGCCACATCGCATGACTATTTACATAACTGCCGCCCATAAAACTGTGCTGCAAAAACTTGGTTTTAAGAATACTATTGATGAAGGTTGCTATGACCTGAAATAAGATCTACGCCTAAATATTTGTCGCAAAATAATAGCTTAGACTCATGCGCGCTTTTAAATTTCCAATAAAGTATCAGCAACAAAAACGTGTGAAAATGTATAAAAGACAAAAAACCAAATAAGGGAAATTAAACCTTAAAATGCCAGCCAAAATCCAACTAAAAATCACAATAAATCAAAAGCTGAAATGTACTCTCGTCTTCACACTCCCCTCTCATTCCCCAGTGGTTGTTGTGGGTCAGGTGTCATTGGTTTAGGAACGAAATGACCAATGTAAATGCAAGCCATGCATGAATCGTAATAGAGGTGACTACAAAAGCCAATAGTGAATTAGTAAACCTAAACATTTAATGCTTAGATTCCGATGATATCCATTTCACAGCATGTCGACACATCCGCTTCCGGGCAGGACAATATCGATGGACAAAAGTCGATTTGAATAAAACCAAAGCCACATGCGATGTGAGTTGGAAACAAATTAATACAAAAATAAAGAAAGAAAAAAAGCAAAATTAATATATGGAAATAAAATTCAAAGTAGTAGCTGCCACTCAGATTTCCTATTGTGTTTATACGTTTGTAGTATATATTTATGTAGTTACATATATCCATTGAAATGTTCAAATATGCATATCGCTTGACATATCAACATTTATCGGTTGTCTTATTTCCACTACCTGCTTTCAAGCCCCTTCTCCGCGCAACGTTCACATAACTCACTCATCACTCTTCAAGTCAATGATTTTGTAACTGAAACGTGCGTCACAATTTGAAAACGATTTCAAAGAGCATACAAATGACAATAACAGATCGGATGCGAATGTGTGTGAAAAAGTAGCTTAAAAATGTCAGCAAAATAAATGTCAAAGTAGAAATTGATGCCTTACACAAGCATTTCTATTGACAGTTGACATTCGTTTTTGGCAGTAGCACATACATAAGTTTGTTCAGGGTTGGTGATTAGTTCTGCAATCGTTTGAATCGATGCCTTTATTGAGTTTGTCTGAAAATATGTGTTCTATGTGGTTTGTAGAAGGACAGATAGAGGAAAAGTTTGTTGAAAAGATATCGTACAGTCATTTTCTGCGGCGAAATTAAAGTGGGGTTGCAATGATTCTATGTGCAATAATTAGATATGAAAAAAAGGCAGGAAAGCATAGTTTAATCAGAGCAACGTCAGTGGTAAAATATCTGAATTTGACAAAAGTTTGATTGAATTTCAAAATTCGACTAAAAACCAACTATAGTGGGCAATTTATATTTTGTGGCATGTTCTTTACTCACGCTAAATAAATCTCTAAAAAATTTATTAGCAACAAATTTAAATAAAAATTTTAATTTTGAGCTCAATATCAATGAATCGTAAAAAAATGTTTGCAAAAAAATTTTTAATTTTGAACTCAATTCCCATAAATCTTAATAAACAATTATTGCTCTATAATTTTTTGCGTTTAGTGTTGTACCTTTCGTAAACAAATTTTATCAAAAAGGATTTAATACTGCATAGTTTTTCATTATATTTAAATTTCCAGTTTAATAACACTCTGCTACACCAAAAATATGCAGGGCTCTCACATGGATTTTTGGTTTCGTCATGGTCCATAAAACACTTCCTCATTTGCGGTTTTTCTCCATCACTTCGTTTTTAAATTTGCTGCGTAGAAATATAATACAACTCTGAAATTCTTAAAATTACAACTTCGAGATGCTATAACATTCTTGTTTCTTGATCGAAATCAATTTTATTTTTTTTATTTGAAAGATGTTTCTTTTACGAAAACAACGAAAAATTACCAAGTTTTGGTCTTTTATTCCAAAAAAAAATTTTAAGTTTTCTAAAAATTTTCGTTTTCTGTACGTTTTTATTGGATATTAAGGTTACAAACAATGATTCTTAAACCTTTATAGCAAAACACATAAAATCAGCTTTCCAAAAAGCAATAGTAAATGAAAATTGATTCAAAATTAGCGTAGTAGTGCTTCATAAAGTGAGTAAGCCTTTTTTCAATGTTTTGGTTTTATTTGTCGTCAGCGACTTTGTGTACGAAACTTAAAAGACTGGACCATAAACACGACTTATGCGCCACCTAGCAACAGAGGTTCTAATTTCATTTATCAAACATACGTGCCAAATATGAATAAAATCGGACCATAAATACGGATTTTGTAAAGATAGCGATACCAGCGCCATGTAGCGGAAACAAATATATCCTATGTTGAGAGTACTTATCCAAAAAATAAACTGTCCAAACTTGACAAAAAACGGTACAGTAGTGTTTGAGCCAACTTTTACAAAAAACACTTTACATTTCTATATATATAGATTAATATTTGCATATAGCAGGTATGAACTTTCACAAAACTGAGGATAGAGCGATCTGAGTATCCTCTTTGTGACTTGTCAAAATTGGACAGTTTACTTCAAATTTTTTCTATAAAAGTTTTGTATTAAATTCGTGGAGGTCATTTGATGATGTTTTAGTGAATTTATTGTGAAATAAAGAATTGAGAAATATTTACACCTTAACTGTGAAATGTGTGATAAAAAGGATAATTTTTGCTTTATTTGCGGATTATATGTAGATTCACGACACAAAATTGCCGCGTCGTCAAACAAACAGCTTATTTCGCTGTATGAAGAATATTTCTGTCGACGCTATATATACGATAAGTGGTATATACCCACAGTTTGTTGCTCGTCGTGCTATTCGTCGTTAAGGTCTTGGAAGATAAATCGCTGTGAAGCATTCACTTTTGATGAGCCAGTTGCTTGGCTTCCACAACGTATCCACCGACCAAATAATTGTTATTTCTGTTTGACGATTATAAAAGGATACCACTTCAAAGTAAGACGAAATATTAAATGTGCTGATGTTGACCATGTTATTAAGTGTGTAGTGCGTGTAAAAGGCGAAAATTGGTGAGTTATCTGCAGAGACGGCAAACTTAAAAATGTGCATAGCCGAAATTGAGAAGAGAGTGACAAAAGTTGAGACTTCGTGTGCTGACGTTCTATCTCTGCGCACTGAGCTTGTTGCTGCTCGGGTACAACTCAGCAAAGTTGAAAGCAGCGCTGTCGCCTCTGATATAATTATCAACGGTATCCCCCAAGCAGTTGGTGAGAACCTCTCTGGTCTGTTGTCTAAAGTTTGCGAGGCTGTTTCGCACAAACCACCGCCGCTGCGTGA
Organism: Anomoia purmunda; assembly: GCA_951828415.1. Taxonomy (NCBI): domain Eukaryota; kingdom Metazoa; phylum Arthropoda; class Insecta; order Diptera; family Tephritidae; genus Anomoia; species Anomoia purmunda. The sequence continues at coordinate 17,828 of CATOUQ010000050.1, forward strand.
AGTTTTTCGGCTGCGTAATGTAAAAAACACTGCGCAGAGAACCAACAATCATGCGCCCATAATTGTTAAGCTATCCTCTGCACACGATCGAAGTCAACTCTTCAAATCAATTGCTGCCTTCTGCAAATCCAAAAAGAGGCCGCTTTCACTTGCCGATATTGATCAGCCTGGGTATGGAATGATTAATGTAAATGAGAGCCTGCCTACTGCATTGCGAGAAGTAATGCCGTATGCTTCTGAACTAAAGAGAAAGAAGTTACTGGCATCAGCTTTCTCCATACGCGGCAATTTTTTTGTGCGGTTAAAGCCGGAAGAAGAGCCCAAAATGATGAAAACGAGAGCCGACCTAAATGCTGTTATTAGTTATAATAAGATATAAATTCTTGATCTTAAAAATCATTGCGAAACATATGTTTTATTTTTTTCTCTTCTCTTTCGTTCGTATACTGCTAAGATTTGATTGTAAGTTAGGCTCAAACTGTCCATTCTCTTATCTGCTCTTTATCATCTTCCTGTGCCATGTAATCTGCTCTATCTTTTTTTCATCTAAATGTATCTCTTTTAGCTTTTATATACGTGCTTACTGCAATTTTGAGGTGCAAATCTCTATACTTATTTACCATGACTGGCCATGATTCAGATTTTGGCTCTAACGAATCAAATATAAAAACGACTTTGAGATTAATAAGTGGTTTCCATCCTGGATTTCAGCTATGTCACTTAAATGCCAGAAGTTTAAATAAAACCAAACTTGAGTACCTGAATTATGTTTTTGAAACTACTAATATTGATGTTGTTTGTGTGACAGAGACCTGGTTTAGGAATGACTATGACGATTGCCTTGTTAATTTATGCAACTTTTCCGTGGTGAGGAATGATAGATGTATCGACAAGCGAGGAGGTGGTATTGCGATATATTATAAAGGTGCAATGCAGTCTAAAATTGTGCATAAGTCTGATCATCTGGATAAAGTCGAATTCCTAATGGTTGAGTTTGCTTATAAACTGCAGCACTGCCTTGTGATTTGTGTATATAACCCTTGCAAATATTATGATTTAGGCAAGTTATTTTCAATTATAACCAAATATAGTGCAATTTATGAACACATTTTTTTATGCGGTGACTTTAATGTTGACATACTTGTGACAAAAGAACGTGCCAGTAATTTATTAGATGATATGTCAGGTGTCGGGCTAAAGGTATTAAATAAATTTCCTACTCGTCCTCATAGTAAACCTAGTTTACTTGATTTGTTTTGTGTCTCCAATACTTACAGTGTGCTGCACTTGGATCAGCTTTCGCTGAGTGGTATAAGCGATCACGAATTACTTTTTTTGAATTATAATTTAAATCTAAATGTTCCCCTTAGTACGTCACCTGATCTGTTGTATTTTAGAGACTTTAATAGCATAAACATAAAAGATTTAGCAGCTGAAGCTTCGGCTCTTCCATGGAATGGTGGCTGGTAATTTGGGTGATGTTAATAAAAAGGTGCAACATTTTACCAATCTTGTTAATTATTTATTTGAAAAATATATACCTTTACGAAAACGTAAGGTTAGCAACCGTGGTTCACTAGGGAGGTGCTTAAAGCAATAAGGGATCGCAATAAAAGTTATTTGTTCTGGAAAAATAATATATGCAATGAAAATTGGATGGCTTTCAAAGTGTTGCGTAATAGAGCCACTTTTATATTGCGACAGGCCAAGAGAAACTACTTCCAGAGCAAACTCGATTGCGGTCTTCCTCCTAAGGTGCTATGGAGCAATTTAAAATACCTTGGGGTGAAATCTAGCTCAACAGCTGAATGCAAATTTGACGAAGATGACATGAATGAGCTTTTTTATACTCGAACAACTCTCGAAAATGAAGCTTTTGAGCCTGACAGTAATTCTTTGTGTGATAAGGGCAGTAAATTTGATTTTTGTCATGTGACGGAGTCGGACGTGATACCATGTATTTTATCTATTAAATCTAATGCAATAGGTGATGATAAAATCAGCTTAAAATTTATTAAAATACTTTTGCCATATATTATTGCACCTTTGACTCATATTATCAATTTCTCAATAACATCGCTAACGTTTCCTGATAGTTGGAAAATAGCCAATATAATACCTGTTGCAGAAAATGCAATGCAATGTTACCTTCAGACTATCGTCAGCATTCTGTCGTCATTGTCGAAAGTCTTTGAAAAACTACTTTTAAACCAGATAATGAGTTATATGACTGAAAAGTGCTTAATTTCTGAATCCCAATCAGGGTTTCGGCAGGGGCATAGCTGCGCTCCTGAAAAACTACTTTTAAACCAGATAATGAGTTATATGACTGAAAAGTGCTTAATTTCTGAATACCAATCAGGGTTTCGGCAGGGGCATAGCTGCGCTACTGCCATGTTAAAAGTTCTTGAGGATATAAGGCCAAACTTTGATAACGATGTGCATACTACGATTCGTGGAACAGAAGAAACTGTTGCATTTGGTTCACAATTTAGTCAAAGCACTAGATATGATAACTTGGTTTTTTGCAATGATGTAAATGTATTGTTTGAAAAATTTAGCTAAAACCATATTCCACGAGATTGGCGTTTATTCATCGACGGTTCAACGAAAAGTACACTTGAGATGTTTATTATGTAATTGCATATTCTAGTTTCATTTAATTTTTAAGGTTTGAAGGCTGTACTATTACACAACACTGGCTTATAACCATCGGTCCCACTGGCCTACGCTACCGATATAAAAGAATCATATGACAACACCAATGGGACAGTCGAGCAACTAGCCTACACTGTAGTTGGTGAAAAAAATAGTATAAATATTCCCTTAGTTGATTCAAAAAATATTATTTTACCAACGCTGCACATTAAACTGGGCTTAATAAAACAGTTTGTCAAAGCACTGGATAAAAATGGTAGAGCCTTCAACTATATTGTAAAAAAGTTTCCCCGAATAACTTACGCAAAATTGAAAGAAGGTAAGCAAGTATGTATTTTAATTGCACGATTTAAAACAAAGTTACCTTTTCCAACAGGAATATTTGTCGGTCCACAAATTCGCGAACTATTTAGCGATACTAACTTTGTACAACAAATGACCGATGTTGAAAAGAGCATGGCAAGGGGTTTCTTCTGTGTGTGAATGTTTTCTGGGAAACACAAAAACACAAAATTATGAAGCAGTAGTAAGTGACATGTTGTCTGCCTACCATAACTTGGGTTGCAACATGTCAATTAAGCTACACCATCTGCACGCTCATTTGGACATGTTTCCATCAAATTTGGGCCAGATGAGCGATGAGCAAGGAGAACGATTCCATATTTTTTTTTTCATTTTGTAGCACTTTGTAATTGAAGCGTCGACGCGGGTAACGTTGTAACCCACAAATTTCAAATTGTTCAGGAAGTGAAAACAAACGTTTAAAAACTTGCAAATTGAATTTTGAAGTTTTGTTTTTTTATTTATAGTGAAAGGACTTCATATAAAATATTTCAATTTAAAAAAAATATTATAAATGTATCTAATAATATGAATAAAAACGATTTCAGTATTCCTTCAGTGGAAAAACGTTATATAAACACAAATGAATGTTTGATAACACGTTTTTCCACTAAGGAAAGCAATGATGCGAGTAGCGATTGCAACGTTATTTAATTATTAATATGTAAGCAGTTTTTATTAGAAACCTAAGCGTGGCAATGTAATAAATAAAAATACATTATTAAAGTTTTCAACAAAACGAAATTGTAATTTTTCAAAAATCATTCAACAATAATAAATTCATATGAAACGAAATTCTAGTTTTTCAATGATAAGAATAACAAATTTGATTAACATATTTGAAAATTTAAGTACAAATATATTTATAAAAAGCGGCGTATTCTTCTGGCAAGTGAGACGCCATTGCAAGAAGATCTTTTATTTTTTCTGCACTTAATGTTATCGGTGTATCTCTAAGTACCAGAAGCGAATAATTTGCCATGTTTTTTTGTTTTTTTTTTGATTTCAAATTAAAGCATGTCCAGGTCTCTTCTTCTCAATCTCAATATATTTGGGTCATCATTAACTATTTGGATCCACTGTGCATGCGTTATTTTGCACTTAATATCTTTGTTCAAATAAGTTTTTAAGGTATCAAAATTTTTGATATCGTTTGGAAGCATTTGATATACATTAAATGGATTTAATGTTCCTGCTGATGTAATCAAACGACATACATCTTCCGGAGTATAGAGTTGTGATGTTTTTTTGTTGTTTCTCGATGAGCGCAAAATCGCGACCGCATGGGAGGAAACTGTGTCCAGAGTTTAACAATTTTTGGTTATCTTTGGAGACGTATTTATATAATACGCTATGACACATTGCAATCATCGTCCAATTATTATTCTGACCTACACATCTGTCGGACCTTATTATTAGTTTCCTTATTTCCCCTTGTTGAAGAATATTGTAGTGAGTTGTTATAAATTTCAATATGCATGAAGCTATCTCGTTAGCTCCTCTTTTTGCCACGGTTTCGTGCCATGTATACATATCCACTATATTCTATTATTAGATTAATTTTGACATATATACATATATTAATTTTGATAATATTGACGCTGATAAAAAACATCAGAGTGAGTCAAATTTGGCGTAAAAATTACTTGTTGCATATACACACAAATAACAACGATACCATGGTTAATTCTGCCAGCATTCGTTTCATCTCTAAGTTGCGAATATGCTTTTTCCGCTTTTTCATGATGAACTCTTGCGGATTCTTCAATTTGGTCAAACTTTTCAGGATCCCCAGCTGCTACCATTTCAATAAAAAATCGATCACAAACTTTGCAGGTATCACTTCTTGGAAACCCAAAGCTCAATTCATGTTCTGTATCAAAAATATGTCTATATGTGTTATAAGATAGCAAAGTGTCTGGGTGTTTGTTTTTGTATAAACCATGCATTTTCTTAATGCCCAAATCAGGATTCAAGCAATTATTTTTCGACGTTGAACGACCGTAGTGACTTTCTTAGCTAGTGACTTTCTTAGCTTGCGGGCGATTCTCATGCTTGCCACGCTGATCATCAATATCTTTGCCATTCTTTATTTTTTCAGTCAAAATTTGTTCTGCGTTGCGTTATGTAGTGTTGAAAATATTATGAAGTATTAGAAGAAAAAAAAGAGAACTCAAGTTATTTATAAAATATTTACCTGATATGTGTGACTAATCATTTTTTTGCCCACTCTCTTTCTTTCACCGTTTTGGCACAACAAAAAATAATGTATGTTCGTCATTCTTCGTGAAATGCGCCATTTGACAGTACTTCTCTCCGGCTCAACCAATTGAGCGAAAGACGATAAAAGTTCTCTTTGTTCATTTTAAATTTTGGAATAAAAATTATTGTTCGATACTGATATTTCTACAAAAAAAAAAATACAACGGCAGTCACAAAGCTATATTAAATAAATTAATTAATAATACAACATATTTTGCACATATAACATTCTTCCACTCTACCTCTTTAGGAGCTTTTTTGGAATGTATTTTTTCTATTAAAATATTCTTTGCCACTATTTCGTAACTTTTTATTATTTAAATCCATCCAATTTTCTAAATTAATTGTTCTTTTTTTGCCTCTATTGCATTTAGAAATAACTTTCGACGCTTCTTGTTCAAACATTTTCACTTGTACGTAGAACGTTGTTCCACTGACTGCTAAAATAAACTCTATTTTAATAGATAACGCATGCATAATTTTGCCTCACTTTTCTTTTGGCAATAGAAGAGAGTAATTCTAACGGGAATCTGCAAAAAAACAGGGTTTGAAAAAATTATGGGTTACAACGTTATTCGCGTCGACGCTTCAATTATCATATTCATTTGTTGCTAAATAGAAGGAGATCAGAACTTTTGTGAAGTGATGATGACTGTTTTCAGGGCCTGCAGTTGTAAGTACAAAAAACGCACGATTTTGAATATTTTATTTGATATACTATTGAATTTGAAAAAAAAATATTTTATTCGCACTTTAAACTACTTTCTAAAAAATCGAGAAATGAAAACTTTTTCGAAATTTTGTATATTCATTTGTAACGAAATAGAATCAGAAAAAGGTAAGGAGATGGTAGTCATAATAATATTATTTTGTGTTTTTGGGCAAATTTTTTGTCAATCCGCTAATTGTACGCAAATTAATTACATGAATTAGATAATAAATGGATGCATGTTATTTTTATTCTAATATTTATATGCATGAATGTGCATGCATAGTGTGTCTAAATACAATAAATAATTCAATTCAGTTTATTTGCATTTCTTCAATTCATAAAAAAATAGTTATTAATATTAATGGCAAATATACTTTCTCTGGTAGAGGTATTGTCCTTTATGTCGAGCTTTGCAAACCATATGTGCACAAAAAAATGTTCACCAGCAAGCATTAAGAAAACCGCTAAAACTCGGCATATGCAGCAAAAAGGACGCCGCTTAAACTCACTTGAGAATATGGAAATATGCAAACAGAAAAAATTTGATGGAAGAATAATAAACGAACACAAAGTCAGACGTCGAATTTGAACCTTTAAAACTTGTTTACAAAGAAACAAGAACTTAGGTAGAGCAACGGTTATTAACATACATACTTAGTTACTTAATTGGCCCTATAACAGCTTAAGCGATTTTGGCCGAACTTCTATAAATTGTGGTGTGCGTCTTGATGTTGTAACACAAATTGTTTCCGGTAATTCTGATAATGGGTTTGTTATGGATGATCGCTACTCAAATTTAGATGTTCCAATAAACTTTGGGAAATTAAGTCTGACCGACGATGATGTAATAAATGGTATCAATCAACTTAAGCCCTCTACTAGCACTGATGTGGATGGACTCTCTGTGATCTTATTCAAATGTTGTCCCGCACTGGTTCCTCCTTTGAGGCATATTTTTAATAGCTCACTAACTGCGGGAGTCTTTCTAGATGATTGGAAACACACTTTTATCACCCCTATCCTTAAATGCGGAAACAAAAATGATATTAAAAATTATAGGCCGATTTCCAAGCTAACAACTGTTTCGAAATTGTTTGAATGCATAATTAAGGACAAAATATACTATGCTGTAAAGCATTTGTTATGTCCTAATCAGCATGGTTTCGTTCCAGGTAGGTCTACGTTAACCAACTTAGCAGTTTTTACGGAGGATTGTCTGGAAACCTTTCAAAGGGGATTCCAAATCGATGCAATTTACACCGATTTTTCAAAAGCCTTTGACAGGGTCTCGCACCGCATATTGATAGCTAAACTTGCTGGTTTAGGCTTTCATTCTGAACTATTGAAATGGATTACATCCTATTTGGAAAATAGGCGCTGTGTTGTTCGAGTTGATAATGTATCGTCTTATTCTTTTGTCGCATCGTCAGGTGTTCCTCAGGGTAGTGTCCTAGGTCCGTTATTATTTGTGCTCTTCATAAATGACATATCTTCCTGTTTTACGAAATGTAATTTCCTGCTATATGCAGACGATTTGAAGATTTACTATGAAGTTAGATGTCTGGAAGATTCACTCATCCTCCAGGGTGAGCTCGAAAACTTATATCGTTGGTGTTTGCGTAATAGTTTGTTTCTCAACACTAGTAAATGCCATTTTATCTCTTACTCAAAACTGGTAAGTATTGTTCCTACAACTTACTGCATTTCAAATGTTCCGCTTAAATCAATTTGTGAGCTTAAGGACTTGGGGGTTTATTTTGATTCCAAGCTAAATTTCAAAACTCACATAAATTTTATTGTTTCTAAATCATTCGCGATGTTGGCTTTTATTCGTCGTAATTGTTCTTCTTTCTCCGATCCCTACACACTCAAATTGTTGTACTCGTCCTTGGTACGCTCTAGGCTGGAATATGCGGTATTTATCTGGCGCCCTTACCATGCAGTTTATGTTAAAAGGCTTGAGTCTGTCCAAAGGGCTTTTACGCGTTTTGCTCTACGATCGTTGAGATTTGAGGATCCTATCCCGTGTTACCGTTCGCGCTGTTTATTAATTAATCTAATGTCATTAGAGTCCAGACACACTCTGTTATCGATGTGCTTCGTTTTTGATATCATTGTAGGCGGTATTGATTGCCCACATCTTCTAATGAAAATTCCGTTCAATGTTCCGTCCCGTATTCTTCGCTGTAATGATTTGTTTTTTGTAGGTATTGCTAAAACTGTTTATGGGATGAATGCTCCCATACGGAGGACTCTTTCTCAGTTTAATGCTTATTCTTCTGCCTTAGACATTGAGTTTGCATTTTCTAAATTAGCTTTTAAGAATCAACTCAGAAGTTACTTGCCTTAGCGGGTCCTCTTATCATTATTACTACTATTTTTATTATATTAATGTATATTCATACTTATATCACATAGTCTATAAGCAAATTCTTTGTTGTTGATTAATAAATAAATAAATAAATAAATTGAGGGACCTACAATTTAATGCGGACTCCGATCGGCAGATGGTTTTTGTGAGAAGGTTTTTCCAGGCAGAAATACACTCGGATATTAGCCTTTTCCTGCCAAGACGAGACCGCTATTAGAAAAAACTCTCTACAATTTTTGATGTTATTTGCCCGGCCAGGGGTTTAACGCGGTGCCCACCAATGAATTACGCTAATGTCACACACTCGGCTACGGCGACCGCCGAAAAAAATTAAATCTATATATATATAAATGAAAATCAGTCCTGTCGTACGATCATCAGGCTTAACCTACTTAATGAAAAGTCGTGAAATTTTGCATACTCATTCTACATATTCCGGAGCGTGTCATTAGCATGTTTTTTTATGTATAGTATATACATATATATATATAGATATATATAATTTCATTCCGTATGCAGTGCTTTCAGATTTAACGAGATAATGCTATAATGGGTGCTGATCTCTGTCTGACAATGTCCGCTCCTCACTGTATACTTTGACAGCCCAGGTGCTATAAAATCTCTAAATTCTCACGAAACAACGCCCAGTGTTGCTATAGAATCCAAAAGTTCTCTCAATCTGGTCGCGTCTAATGTTCCGGGATAGTTGCATGACTTTCTGGGCATAGTGGCATTCCCGGCAACTGCACTGCAAACCTGTTGTTAGGGAAAGGATTTATCGGTTGCAAATTTCGCCATCGACGCCAACATGCGTCGTTCTAACCTAACCGGTGTGAAATATGAAAATATCGGGGTCACACTGTTCGATTCGCTAAGAAGAAGGCTTATCTATATTTTAAGGGAAGTTGGCATCTAACTGAAAAGTTGAATTTAATTAAATTATGTTTTAAGGTAAAATTTGTAGAGGGTTGCCACCTTTTAAAAAGTCAAATTTAATTAAGGACAAAAAATATTAAAATTTGAGTGTCAAACTGTTTGCCTCGACGAGGACAACGTACATACCAATAGTTTCAAAAGGGTCAATTTATAAACGAATCTAGGCTGGACAACGCCTGCCGGGGTCTTCTAGTATAAAATAAAAATGGTCTAAAGTGCAAATTGTATTGCAATCGTGTAAGCCATGGAGATCATATTAAAGTCGAATCGGGACTTCAAATCTGATTTGATCACATGAAGTGCAATGATTTCATCTAATTTATCGATGGTTGGCACAGATTTTACTCCATCTGCAGGTTAATGTGGCGCTGGCAAAACCAACAAGTAAAAACCCTAAGAAAAGTACATGGAGAGCAGAAATCTGCAGATGGGGATACGGCAGAAGCTTTTCCGAATACAGTTCTTCCAGTCTTATGTCAATGGGGAAACAGGGATACTAAAACATTGGTTTTTAAGCATCGAAGAAACGCTTAACATTAGTGTTTATTTGCATTGGTACTTATACAGGTGACTAGAGCGTGGTTTTTGTCATCGAAAAGGCTAAGACCCCACGAGACCTTATTATAAAGTGTTACCCTTAAAGTACTATTCCAACAAAAAGGCATGGATGGCAGCAGATTTATAAAGCTAAATTGTATTGAATTTCGAAGACGATGTGGCTTCACAAAATAGAAAAAATAATTCTTTTCTGAAGTAACGGAACGAGTCAAAAGAAAGCTTAAAACTTTTAACCATATAAATATGCAGTTTTCACTGGCTATAGAGTTAAGGTAAACAATTGATACGTTTAAAAGGTTAGTCAATATCCTTCAAGTAATGCATATGATTGAGTGCAATAGGGTATGATCGATTTTCTGGTTGTGCAGTTACAGAAGAGTGACTATACTCAATCGCCACTCTTACTTCCACGTTCGTGCTCTCTGGGCAACGGGAACAACCCATTTTCGAGATGCCGTAACCAACCCGTGTGGAGCCTTGGGTCGCGGCTGAAAGAGAGGGAGCTCCGTTTAAGGGTCCATTAAAGTCAGCAGCGTATGTTCATTGCAAGCGGGCATCTGTTCACTACAAGCGGCTCGCTACATATATAAATGTGCCCCTAAAAAGAAAATATATGCAACAGTATCTGGGGCCTATTTCACTAAACTACAAGTTCACAATTACAAGTGTTTTTGCATGTGAAATTGTGAACTTGTGAATCATTGTGTTTCATAAAAATACAATTACAAGTTTGTAGCTACAAGTGAATTCTACAAGTCACAAGTCTACAAATGATACTTTTACAAGTGATCTTGTTTCACTAAACAAAATTTGCACTTGTACACTTGTAGAATTGTAGAAAAAAACCTTAGGGTCGACGGAGACCCTAAGAAAAAATTTTACAAGTTACAAGTGAATGATAAATTGATTTAGAATTTGATTTATAACAAATTGTTCTTAAAAATTAGTTCAAATGAACACAAAATCAAACATATTTAATATTTTATGACACACATTAATCGAATCGCATTGTTGGTTTATTACAAATTATCGATAAGCGGCAACACCACTAATCATATATTATAAATAAATGAACACGTGTGCAAGTGAAACTTATATTATATTAAGAAGCTCATATTTTTTGTGTGTGTGCAAAATGAACTTATTATACGATTTTAGTGATGAAAGCGATAATGAAATCACATTAAAAAGGAGAAGACTATTTAGGCCACGTCTGGAATATGAATTCCTGGAATCCACGTTGGAGTATAATGAGCGTTTTAGGCTAAAACGTGAAAAATTTGTTTTGTTGGTAAATTTGTTGTGTCCAATACTGGAGAGGAAGACAAGTAGAAGCCATTCTCTAACGGTGCAACAGCAGCTGCTGATTACGTTACGCTGGCTAGGAACAGGAACCACATACCATGCAATAGGTGACTTGCATGGTGTGAGCAAAGCCACTGTGTGCAGAGTGGTAAAAAGCGTAGTTACTGCAATAAATACCGCCTTGTTTGCAACGTATGTAAGATGGCCAGAAAATGTGGATCAAGTGGTTACTAAATTCTACGCCATCAGAGGCATGCCGTTAGTTTGCGGCTGTTTGGACGGCACTTTAATAAAATTAGATGCACCCAAAGAGCATGAAGAAGCTTATGTTGATAGGCATGGTAATCACTCCATTCCGTGTATGGTGGTTTGCGGACCCGATCTCCAGTTCTATTACTCCTATGCAAATTGGCCTGGGAGTACTCACGACTCTCGCGTCTTGCGGAATAGTTGTTTGTTCCGCAGAATGGAAAACGGCTGGCGTCCAATTCAGAATGGAATCATTCTAGGTGATTCAGCATATCCGCTGAAAGATTGGCTGATTCCTCCACTATCTAATAATAGAAGATTCCTCAATGCCCATAAATCAACCAGAAGAGTTGTGGAAAATGCAATTGGTATTTTAAAGGAAAAATTTCCCATTTTAAATTATTTGCGGGTGAGCCCAGAAATGGCCAGCGATGTTTTTACTTGTGCGGTCACACTTTGCAATTTTTCACGCACTGAAGAAGATGAAAACTACACAATTACTAACCTTAGTGACTCCGATAATGTAGAAGAAGACGGCCAAACCATAACAGACATTAGAGGCCAAGCTAGGCTACAAACTATTTTAAATTATTTTAATTAATTTACAAATAAGAAAAATATTAAGAAAAAAAGTATAAAGAACAAAAAGTTGTAACTAAAAACATTTTTGCTCCAAAATTTTAATCTGAAGAGCTTTATTTTTCAAGTGAAAATTTTTATTCTGCAGCTTCAAGTTTTCGATCTGGCACTCCACCTTTTCATCCATCTTCAATTTTTTAATTTCTGCTTCCCCGTAGGCGGAAGAACCATTTTCCATACATCGCTCTAAATTAAAAAAAAGATAGGACAAATCTTAAATATAATTTAATGGTACTCACTTCTTTTTCGGGAGCTCTCAGGCATAGGCACTGGCTTTTCTTCCTTCTTGGTAGCAGTCACTTCCGTAATTACCAACGGTGAGTTACTGTCATTGCTTTCATTTAATGTGATGCCAATCAAATCTTGCAATGACATATCCTCACCATCATTCTCTTGGGGTCGAATACCATCGCAGGTTGGTGACTCCTTCCCAATCACTTCTAAGACCAGGGTATCCAACTCGGATAATTTACAGCCCCTGCCTTCAGCCGCCCCTGTCTTTCTGGAGTTGTCCCTTTTAACCTAAATTTGAAAAATTGCTATATAAATTTTTAACACTTTTTTTAAGTAAACTCACCAGTGTTGCCCGTTTGATGTTTGCCCAAAAAACATCACGTACGTATTTGGCGTCTTTTGCACTTGAAACCAGTCCAAGTGCAACACACCTATACGCATGTTCTCCCACTCTTCCATTTTCATCACTTTGGTAAGTTTATCGCTAAACTTACCAAAGAGAATGTCTTTGGCAGCTAAGATCTCCCGCACTACACTAATTTTGTTATGTTCATTTGCCATTTTTACAAATAAACAATTTTTAACTTTTTTATAAACACAAGAAGTGGGCAAACAACATTAAACACACACAACATGTATTTTGATTGATTAGGGATGTGATAACAATCAAAACAAATTATCGATATACATATATTTACACATACATATGTTTAATTTATCAAAATAACTTTATAAAAATATTTTATTTTATTTAAAAATTCACAAGTATACAAGAACTTGTAATTGTAGAAATTGTAGTTTACAAGTGCAGAAAACTACAAGTGTTGTCAAAATTTAAATGAAACGCAATTTATCAACACTTGTGAAAATTAAACTTGTGATTGTAACTTGTAAACTTGTAGAATTGTAGTTTAGTGAAATAGGCCCCTGGTTGTGCGCTGGGCTTGGGACCCAGCCAATGGAAAGTTTCAACTACAGATGAGATGGGGAAGAAGCCGCTGCCCGGCTGGTTAATGTCCTCGTAAGTGTAAGTGCTGACATCACCACCGTCCAAGAAATTAAATTGCGTCCAACGTAGATTACAAAGATATTGCGTTCACTCCCACCATTCCTCTAACATAAACTCTTGTAAAATTTCACCATACCAGAACTAATTTTACTTTTGCTGATTCATATTAGAATCTAATTAGATCCAATTGATTGAACAACCCACCGGCGATCTTCCAAAGATCACTTGATGACATATCGAGCGATCAAATAGGAAAAATTTGTTAGGCATACATAGTAGATCACGTAGTAGTTTTCGGCAAATCTGAACGAAGTCCACAAATTAATCAAAGAAGAACCAGTTGTGCATAGAGCACAAAAATGCCGCTATAAATGCTTTCAACAAAATAAAATCCACATTAACATCCAAGGAAGCTATATCATCCTACCCGAAATTCAAACAAGAGTTTCAACTTACCACAGGTGCATCAAATTACCCTCTATGTGCCGTCCTTGTCGAAGCTGGCAAGGCAATAACCTTCCTTTCTCCTCGCATCTTATCACCCCTGCCACTGAAGCCACAACAAATGCTTGCAAGAACCAACTATTCTTAATGTTTAGGCCCGAAGAAACCTACTCCAGATACCACTTTTTATTTTTCACAGACACACTATTAGAAAACGAAACTATTCTTCACAGGGCATCATAGACACATTTAAACGATATTTAAAGCCAGCACTCGTCAACGGACTGTACACGGGATGGGTGAAATTCAGGAATTATACCAACTCCTCTTTTGTAATGTTAAAAAACGCTACATACAAGCTCTACTTCAGGATATCGCATAGGAAACTGAACATAAACAAATTATCATTCAACAATATCTGGGAGCTCACAGAAGCGGGCGCAAAAGCATAACACAAATTTTACTTCCCAGGCATGCATTCCAAAATTGAAAAGTTTGTTGAACAATATTTAACTTGTCTTCCATAGAAATATGATAGACATCATTACACTGCCTTACAGTAGTAACGGACAAGTGGAAAGCTAACCAAACATCAATAACATTTGAAGAATTTTTATTCAAATCCGTACAGAAATACTTATCGTCGATTCGGAAATAGCTACAAATACAAAAAAAATATCGCTCTACTTAGGAAAAGAACAAGAAGACCTTTCATACCATAAGTAAAAATTTCACACCAGGTGAAATCAATTATATAAAAATAAATGAAAGCTTAGGATGAAAACTAATCCCTAAATATAAGGAGGAAATAGTCTCAGAAAATCACAGGGCAACAGTAAAGACAGTATAAGGACGAATCATTTCTAACGGACTCATAATTCCCGCTTCATTCTTGAACGTAGGCGTTTTGAACTACATTGGATTCAAAAAAGTAGAAGATTATTTATTAAGATTAATATAAACGTATGACAAAATAACAAACCAAGTTCCTTTATGCTATCCTCAAACATGAAACCAACCATAATTTGAAAAATAAAAAAAGGTTGAAGACGAATTAGACCACAACCTATATGGCATTTTTCGTAAATATCGTGATACTGGGGTGGAAGTATCTCGATTGCTGTTCGTCGTTATCTGCGAGTGCACTAGTTACGCTCAAAAATGAAGATCCTATTCTGGATTATATGTGCTTTTGTGTAAATGGTTGATCTGGATGTGGTCACTTGTACTTGTTAGCCATATACATCCCGCCAAGTAGTAGTTTCGACCTCTATAAAGCGCATACAGACAATATTACATCGTAAGTTCAAAACAAGCTCTAAATTTGCATTTTTGGGGATTTTAACCTTGCGAATCTTATTTGGTCTACAAATTTTTCAAAGTTTGGTCTTATTCCAACTAATATATGTTTTTGATAATATCTTAAGTACTGGGTTAGTTCAACTTACAACAATGTAAACAGTCTTGGCTGAATTCTTGGTTTTAAAGATGAATGCCCTTCAAATATCATCTTGAAGACTGGGAGAGATTGTTATTAAATGTTGATGTATTCTTGTGTTTTTATAAGTTTAAATCTGAGCTGAAGGAGCTATTTCTTAAAAATATCCCTTCAATTAAAAAGAGATCCTACAAGCTTCCATGGTCTTAAATCGCTTAAAAATCGGCGCAATAAGTTTTACAAAAAGTTTAAAAAAATCAGTAACCACATCTTCTATTCTGTTTCTCAGATTGTCAAAAGCGTTTCAGTTTCTTTACAATAACTGTATACTTAACATCGAGTTGAATATAAAGTCTAGGCCTGAGACGTTTTGGCATTATGTTAAATCAAAAAAGTCCCTCTCTTCGGTTCCATCGGCAGTTAATCTCGGTAAAAAATGTGTGAGCACACCAAACGAAGTGGCTAACTTGTTTGCAGAATATTTCAAAACAAATTTTGCACAAGATGATATTGATTGAGATGCTTCTGAGAATTTATCTGCGCGTAATAACTTATTGTCGACTAATTTTGAAAATTTGAGTTTTTCTTCAGATGATATCATTGAAGGAATTCTAAGGTTAAGCCCCTCTACTCAAACAGATGCTGATGAACTCTCGACAGTTTTTCTTAAAAATTGTCCGGCGATTGTTACTCCGTTGAAAGTAATTTTCAATAAATCTTTGCCTTCAGGGTATTTCATTGATGACTGGAAGCTCAATCAATTTCTCCGCTGCAATCTGTTGATGAAATTAAAGTTATTATTTAATAGTCATATAAATTTTATTGTAGCAAAGTCAAAGTTGCCTTTTACAACTTTTGTCCGTTCTAGGTTGGAATATGCCGCTTTTGTTTGGTGGCCTTATTTCCAATTTTCGTATCAATAGGATTGAAAATGTTCGTGAAGTTTGCCCTGCGATATTTAAACATTTCGGATCCTATCCCTTCCTATCATTCACGCATCCTCTTAATCAACCTTCATTCACTTGGATCAAGAAAATCGATTCTCTCGCTTTCTTTCATTTTTAGCATCATTAAGGGTGCAATTGATTGTCCGTATCTGCTAGAAAGAATTCATTTTCTTGTCTCTTTCAGGACATTACGTATATTTTATCCCTTCTACCCGGAAAAGGTTGGATCTAATTATGCGAAAAACGCTCCTTTGGCGCGCGCTCTGTGTGAATTTAACGACATTCGAATTCTGTCATTTTAAATTTTTCTTTGTCTAAAGATGAATTTTATTCTCTGTTTTACTGGGTTTATAAGTATTGATTAAGTATACGTATTATTATTATTATTATTTGTTAGAAAAATATACAATATAAATCTAACGTTCTAGCACACTAGCTGCCACAGCCTATGGTGCTTTTTGTATAAGTAATATAGGCAATGACACATACATGCGAAATAATTATAAATGCAGCCATATTTTGTTTTATAAGCAAATGTGGAGACATACTCCCTTAAAAATTGGTTTTGCAATTTACTCTTTATCCTCATTTGTTTATTGCTTGGGTTCATTTGTTGGTTTTTATTCAAGATAACGGATGAATCCCCTTATTTTCTTTGACGTCAGAGCGAAACAATTATAAAGGCAATAATATTATTTCATTTGAGAACTGAAAGTGTTTGTGCAAACAAGTGAAAAAAATATAGCCACGGTAAGTTTTAAATAAAAACTCATAATTTTATATAAAAACTCATCATTAAAAAAATAAAAATATTTTTTAGAAACAATGCCGCGCGGAAAGCAATTGACTGGTGAAGAAAAGGGAAAAATCGAAGCATACCACGATGAGGGGCTGTCCAATCGCGAAATTTCCAGGCGATTCAAAAGATCTGCATGTGTCGTAGACAATTTTATAAAATTGGGTGATCACTATGGAAGTAGAAAGCGAGCAGGAAGGACTCCACTGGTCGGAGAAAGGGGAAACGAGATATGAGACGTACTGCTGCTGGAGGAAATCTAAGTTCGAAAGAGATTGTTGATAATTTGCAATAACCAATAGGCCCACGGCGTGTTCAACAAATTTTGAAACAGGATCCGCATTTCGTCTATGAAAAAAAAATTTCGAAACCAGCCCTTTTGCCAAGGCATAAACTAGCAAGACTTCGATTTGCTGAGAAATACAGATTCTGGGATGAAGAATGGAAAAATGTTGTGTTTTCAGATGAGAAAAAATTTAACCTAGACGGTCCAGAAACGACAACGACGGAAGGCTCTCCCAAGGAATTGCGGAAAAGGCGAAACTTTGGAGGTGGTTCTCTTATGGTTTGGGCAGGTTTAAACTATAGACGAACCACTCCAATATGTTTCGTTTCTACCAAAATGGACTCGGAATATTATGTGCAGCTGTTGGATGAAGTTCTAGTGACCTTCGCAGAAGATTTTGTTGATCCTGAGTTCATTTTTCAGCAGGATAACGCAGCTATACATCGGTCGAAGAAGACTATAGAGTTTTTGGAATCCCGAGGTATTTCAACACTCGACTGGTCAGCTCTGAGCCCAGATCTGAATCCAGTAGAGAACCTTTGGTCCATGCTATCGATGCAAGTTTTCCGCCGTGGTCGCCAGTTTAAGGATGTAAAGCAATTAAGGGGGTGTATAGTCGAGGAATGGCAAAAAATTGATATCAACTATATTCATTCGCTGATAAACGCCATGCCACGACGTCTAGAAGAAGTTATAAAGACTGGTGGAGGACATACATCTTTTTAAAATAACGGAATACTCTTCAAGGTAAATCTGCATTTATATTTACTTCGCACTAATTTCATGCTTTTAATAAAAATTTGTTTATTTCAGCTTCAAAGAAAAAAAAATTATTTCATTTTGGATAGTATTTAGTTATGTTTATGTAAAGTAAGTTACTTGAAAATAATACGTATTAATAATTTAGTACCGGGAAAAAATATGTTGCATTTATAATTGTTTCGCAGGGTGTATGTATGTATGTGTACTTATATTATAAGTATACGTATGATTTATTATTAACTAAAAAAAACTTC
Source organism: Anomoia purmunda (assembly GCA_951828415.1). Taxonomy (NCBI): domain Eukaryota; kingdom Metazoa; phylum Arthropoda; class Insecta; order Diptera; family Tephritidae; genus Anomoia; species Anomoia purmunda. Next base: position 36,030 of record CATOUQ010000050.1, read on the forward strand.
AAATAAAAAACTCATAATAATTCGCTGTAAGTTGTCAGTAAGAACTTTGTTTTTTGACTTGATGAAATAAATTAATAAAATAAATAAATATTGATACGCCATTGAAGAAAACTGTATTATTTTAGTAATTTTAAACAATGTGGAGTCAAAACTTGTATTAGAAAACTTAAAGAGGAACAAGTACCATTTAAAAATGCCAAAAAGACGCTAGAATTTTCGAAGATAAATGCATTAACCAAAATCTGAGAATAAACATAAGAGCTGTAAAAAGGTAAAATACATTTATAATTGAAACTAATTACAAAGAAGGAAGAAATACAACATATGGAATTAAAAATCAAAATTTTAATGACTGAGCAAATTGTAAGGAAACAAATACGATAGATATAAATGAGGATAGAGGGGCCACTAGAATAATGAGTAGCTTGAATTCAACATTAGAGCAACTCAAATCCGGTATAATTTTACTAACCAATTCAGCGGAAAATTAGAAGTCAACGAAGTACCCCTCGAATGACGCTCATGTTGTAATCTTCCACAATTCAACAATCAAAATCAACATTCAAAATAAAAGAAAATCCAACCACGTCCTTGCGACCAACCCAAGAACCTACACATTGAATTCCTAAAGCAGATACATCTTACCAATTTCAAACGAACAAAGCAACATTATCTACTGACAGCCTGTCAACGGCAGCTCTAATCAACAATATAATGCTATTTGCTATGTTACAAAGAAAATATATAAAAATCAATTATATAGAAAAGGAATCAATAAGATAAAATTAGTTAAGAAGTTCCCCTCTGATTGTATTTCTGCCATGAAAAAACTTCTCACAACAAACATTTCGCCGTTCGGAGTCGTTATAACATCAAGACGCACACCACAAAATCGCTTAAGCGGTTATAGCGGCAATTAAATAAAAAACAAAATAGTTAACACAGCTTATTACGAAAGCTATGCTCTGAACAATATCACCACAGATGTTATTAAAAGCAAAGGCTTTAGGTTTAAAAAAGTTTATTAAAAGAAAAATTACTCAAAAAAATTCCGCCAAGATCTTTAATCTCGTCCGAACTTTTTAACAAAGATTGGTAAATGTTATAAGATGTCGGCAAGATATGAAGAGCTTTTGAATACGTGACTTAAAAGCATTTTTTGATGTTTAAATAAAGACAAGAATTAGCGCGCCATGGATGCAAGATTGATAAATGTTATAAGATGTCGGCAAGATATGAAGAGCTTTTGAATACGTGACTTAAAAGCATTTTTTGATGTTTAAATAAAGACAAGAATTAGCGCGCCATGAATGCAAGCTGTCAATATTGTTTTGAAACTTACGCGCATCGTCCGGCTTCTTTATTTTCGAAATACCATATCATTTAAAAACTAAACAAATAGTAAGGGGCCTAGTATACTCCCTTGGGGAACCCCAGAGGAGCCAAAGAAAGAATCAGAGGAAATGTCAGCAACCGTTACCATACAATTTATTTTATATAAATAGGATTCAATCCATTTAAAATAAAACTGAATAAAAGCCCATACAGAGAAGCTTATAAATCAACAAAGAATGTAAAACTTTATCAAAAGCCTTAGGGAAATCTGTGTAGACACAGTCAACCTGGGAAACAGCAGAAAAAGACGCAATACAATATTCACTAAATACTAAGATTAAATCAAGCCAGTTTTAAAAATATTATAGCATCTAGAAACGTCACTTTGTCTTCAGTTCAGTTATCCCGATTTTATTTCATTAGCAAAAGTTAAAAGATATTCTTTAATCAGGGACGGCTGAAGAAAACTCATAAAATTTAAAATTTAAGCACAGAGGCACATGATGCTTATTACAAGGCGTTATAGGAGAAAGGAATTCAGCAATATTATAGCTCAAATTATCACTAATAAATACGAGATCAAAAATTGAATCCAGCTTGTTAACAAAATTGGATAACATTCAATGGAATAAGCTTCGAATTTGAACAACTACCAGACCAACTTGGAGGACTTGGAGGTTTGTCAGATGCAACAGACATTGGCAAGATATTCTCAGCTGGCACAGCAGAGCACGAAGGTGGCATATCAGCAGCAGCAAAAATAGAAGTACGCGAGGAAGTTCTAGCATTATCGCCAACAACTGTGCGCAAAAAAACAGTCGCCTTTCGGAGTGGGCGTAAAACTTTAGGACCCTCAATATTTAAATATAAAATATATTGATTGAGGATATCAGGAAAACTACGTATCTTACATTTATAATTTCTATAAGAAGAATTCAGTTAAAGATAGTAGGTCTGTCCAGATCTCGGTGTAGACATAAGAGCTATTAACTTTGTGCTATCAACCACACATACAGTTTTTGCAACTTAATACTGGAAATAAGTATATAGACATAAACATAAAACAAGTAAGGAAGAAGGTTAGTTCGGTTGCAACCGAACTTTAAATACCTGGCATGTTGGCGTGTAATTTTGCCAATTAATCGTAAAGAGCTTTATTTACAACAATGGTGTCTTTGGTGACCCCCACTGTAATTTTCCGCCAAACATTTTCGTAGAATATTTTAATCCTTAAATGCCCTTTTTTAAAGGATATTTTTTGATTTTCTCGAAAAAAGGGTCAAATTTACCCATAAAGAGACCAGTTAGAGGGTTAAGATATTCCACAAAAATAATCCTCATACAATTCCACAATACAACTCTGACCATTAGAATTCTCTCAGACATTAACTTACAACATTTTTTTCATATAGTATAATGCTCCCTTCGACCAAAAAATTAAAACTGTAAAAAAAACTCAGACGTGCTGGACCATAAGTTTGTTCTATAAAAATGATCTACTCAACATATCCTTTCAGAATTAGGGGGTCGCTATTCTGTTCCATTCAAAAAGTCTTCATTTGTTGGACAGTGTTATGGTATACTATGTATTATTTGATAATGGTGAGTTATGTAGGCGCCAGAATTCCTCATGAATTGTGGAAACAATTATTAAATTTGTTCGTCCTTGATTCACTACCAATAAAATAAAACTCCGTTTATTTTAGTACCGCAGCTTTTTCAAATAGGCCTATTATTCCTGCAAACATTGTTTTTTTTTTTGGATGGGCTCACTTAAGACGTCGATGCTAGAAAAGTAAGTGCATTTCCGTAGTTAACAACCGCATTTGCAGCCCTACCTATAGCAACGGTCTCAACTAGCAGGAGACCTGCCAGCGACTCATTGTGACAAACGGATAGAAAAAATTGTACAAAATTTAGTGCACAAGTAGCCCATGCCCCACGTTAACATATAGATTAATATGGTGAGTTGCCACCTGTTGAAAAAGTTAAGGTCAATTGAATAAATAAGTGAATCACATATTGCTATATAATGACTGAATAGATCTTAAAACATTTAGTACATGCTTGACCTCACAAATTAATATTATCATTTAAAAGGTTAAGGTCAATTAAAAAAATTTAAATAAGAAAGGCAAATGAAGTTAACTTAAAAAATAATGACAGCCACAAACCAAAATTAAAAAAAAAAACGTTTGGAGAGGTTCGCCACCTGTTTAAAAATTAATTGAAGTTATAATCAATTAAATCAAATGTTGAAATTTAGATCTCAAACGAAAGAGTTTTAAGAACGCTTTATTTTCAAAATATTTGTGAAGAGGGTTGCCACCTGCTTAAATGATTAAAATAAAGGAAATATTACGTAATGACATTCAAAGGAAGTAGGATATAAGATAATTAATAATGAAAATATATAAAAGGAGTGTTGCCGCGTACTTAAAAACGTTAATGCAATTTCATTTCATTTGTTAATTGAAAGTTTTGAAAAAGTAGTTAGTTTAGAAGTTGGTCTATAATTTCCAACATCAGTTTTGTTACCAGATTTAAAAATCGGAGTAAATGAACCGAGCTTCTATCGATCGGTCAAAACGCTCGAGCAAAGGGATAGGTTGATAATGAATGCTAACGGCCCATAGAGAGAAGCTACATTTCTTACGAAGAAAAGAAGATAGTCCATCAAGGTCACTCTTCAACGAAGATTCTGTGGCGAGTTACCATTGATCAGGTCTAATTGTTTGTCGTCCCAAAGTTGATAGATTGACATAGAGCAGTATTGTAAAATACATCAGTGCTTGAGTAGTCACTAAAAACACTTAACTTGAACAAGTCCGCGAAAAGATCTACTGTGTCAGGCAAGTTATTAGAGAGAGTTTAGGGTTCCAAAAATATTGAAATAGAAAGTATCATAGCATTCAGATACGTTTTTGAAAAAAATACCGAATTCCAATCAATTTATGAAAATTTTGAGTTGAGACGGTCTAAATTTGCTACTCTAAAATTAAAAGATTTGGGACCACTATCATAGGTAGAAGTAAATCACAAAATGGTAGAGATAATGAGATAATGTCCCCCACATTATGCATTTTAGACTTTCAAAGAGAGATACATTCATTTAACTGAAAAATCGAATTCTCATCAACTAAAATGAGATCCAGAATATTGCCAAGCTTATTTGAAGAGGAATTAACCTTGGTAAAACTGAGTTAAAACACCATTTCATAGCATGTAAAACCAGATGATCATACTCAGATTGAAGTCACCTAAAATGCAAAAATTGTCATATCCATTCTTATCGCAGATATTAAGAATGTTATCAATATGAGCTGCATATAATAAATTTGAACTGCTAGACGGCATAAAGCACAAACAAACGGAAAAGTTTACCACACGTTCACCATTACTTGAGGCTGCAATTGGGCGTCAGACTTGGAGCAAGCGGCTCTATAAATGTGCCTCAAAAACAAAAACCGCCAGTATCTGATTCAACGCTGTGTTTGAAAACCGCCACGTAAAAAAATAAGGCCAATGAAAAATTTCAGCAAGCCTCGGATAAGATCTCCCTTTTTGGATGACGATCCCAAGCACGTCTACTTCAGCTGGCATGCTCAAGTTCGGTGTTGGGTTTGTGAAGGTAGAGAGACAGGAGCGTCACGATTCGCATCAAAGCGAGATTCTTCAACATCTCTCTGATTTGTGCCAACGCCTCGAAAGAAGAGAAGCACGATATGATTAAGGACCCCTTCCATGAGCGCTTTGAAATCACCTAAGAGCGCTGCTTCGCCACTATATTAAAATCGTGCTTGGTGACTCCAATGCCAGAGTGAGTAAGGAAGGGATCTTTGGCTACAGTGTCGGAAAATTCAGTCTCCATGACGAAACCCCCGCTGATGGATTGAGACTGATCGCCTTTACCAAATCGCTCTAATTGCGATAAACAATAGGCATGTTTCCAGTGCATTAGACGTACCTACACTCCGAAGACCGAATATCGACTAAGATAATTCTCTTGTCGCAGCCAAGCTGCGCATATGCCTCTACGCAGCAAAAACGCGCGTATAAATACACAAGGAAAGCTCGATGTCAGAAAGCTGCAATCGCAAAAGACAGCTACTAACTTCGCTACTCGACTCTCACACATGCTACTCATTAAGAGCACTTTGGCAATATTGGTAAGCGAGCATTGGGAGCACATTTCGGTATCACTACGTACCGCCGCTGTGGAAGTTATTGGTTGTCAGCGACCAAACCAAAAGGTGCAGCGACTTACGGAAGGTTTTAAGACCGTGGTTAATTCTTGTAAGAACAAAAACGGCGACCTGGTGACTGATGTCCAAAGCACACTAAAATTGTGGAGGAAACATTTGAACATTTCTCCACTTTGGCAAATGGTGACAGTGAATGCGGGGGTTAGCCTACTTAACATTTCAAACAAGACTCTATCGAGCATATTGTGCGAAAACTGAAGCCTAATGTCAACGAACTAATTGGACTTTATCAGTGTGGCTTTAGGCTGTTTAATCTTGTCCAGATATTTAAACCACGTTAAATATTGGAAAAGATCCATGAGAAGAGGACCGACACACAACATGAATTTTGCGACTTTAAATTAGGTTTCGACAGCAAAAGAAGTAGTTGCCTATATGCGGAAATGTCTGAATTTGTTATTCCTGCAAAGCTAATATGATTATGTGGATTGATGTTGAGCAACACCACCAGCTCCGTCAGAATTGAGAAGAACCCTTCCTAGCCGTTTGAAACAACCAAAAGAGGTTTCAGACATAATGACTATCTATCATGCGACTTGTTTAATATTATGTTGGAAAAATTAATTCGAGCAGCAGAATTTAACCGGTTAGGCACCATATTTTATAAGAGTTTGCAACTGCTGGCGTATGCCGCTGATATCGCCATCATTGGCTTCTATAACCGTGCCGTTAATTCTGCCTTTTCCGAGCTGGAAAAAGAAAAGCGACGCGAATGGGTGTGGCGGAGAACGAGGACAAAACAAAGTACCGCCTCCCATCAAACAAACAGTGAGCGCCTTTGCATTTTGGCTCCCGCGTCACTATTGACAGCTATAATGTTAACAAAGTAGAGAACTTTTTTTTTATCGTGGAACCAGCATTAACACCAGAAATAGTGTCAGCCAATCCAACGAATAATCTCTCTTGCCAACAAGTACTACTTTGGACTGAGTAGGCAAATTAGCAGTAAAGCTCTCTCTCGGCGAACGAAAACCACGTTCTTTAAGTCCCTCCTCATGCCCGTGCTGTTGCATGGTGCAGAAGCATGGACACAGTGAACATCAAATGAGATGACTCTAAGAGTGTTTGGGAGAAAGATTCTCCGAAAGATTTTTAGACCTTTGCGTTAGTGCGACTGAGAAGATCGCAGATGGTAGAACGGTGTGCTGTATTAGCTTTACCGCTACAGAGACATTGTTCAACGAATTAAGATTCAGCGGCTACGATGGTTAGGTCAAAAATGCTCCAGCCTTGAAAGTATTCCACGCGGTATCTGCTGGTGGTGGCATAGCAACTGCCACAGCGTACATTTCCACAGGAATAACGAGAAGGAGAGAAGGTGACAGCTGCATAAGGGGGTTTTAGTTTCTCTACAGCTGCCACAACACAAAGCTCGGCACTTATTATTGTTTGTTTAGCTTAATGTGAAAATCCCTCAAATATCAACTGTTTAAGAGATTTGAAATCAATCTTTCAAAGAAGGCAAACACGGAGTAGTAAGAGAGGCAGATACATCAGTATAACCGTGAGAAACATCAACACCTATAGGCAATGGAACAGCAACAATTTGAGTGTTAGTAAAGCTTAACACTCAGTTATCCAATTGTCACCTGGAGTGTTTTGGCGCTATTGGTAGTAAGAGCGGCAGATACATCAACAGAGGCGTGAGAAACATCAGCAACCATAGGCAATGGAACAGCAGCAATTCTAGTGGTAGCAAAGCTAAACACATTAGAAATACCAACAATATTAACCACGTGCGTGGAATCAGCACTTTCAAAAAGAGGAGATGTATCTACAGCAGAACGAAGAGAAGCGTCGAAGGGCGCAGCACCATCGTGAACAGCCCGATTATGCTCTGTCGATGACAAATTGGCCGCGGAAATGCAATAATAGCGGTTTGAGCTGCATTTGCTATATTATTGTCTGCTCCGTTGTTACAATTTAATTTGACCTCTGTAGTAAGCATAGCAATCGTAATTTCTTTTAATTACACTTGGTTGAATGGTGAGATGATCTCCGTGCATGTTATACACTTTTTTCAGTAGGTTGTTGGTATCAGCAAGCAGAGCGGAGATTTTATTGTACATGTGCATTCCATGGACATTTGTTTCTTACTGGCGACCTCGTCTGACATATCAATTTGATTCATAAGCGCAGAGTTTTATGAAAAATTTCTCTCGTAAAAATGTTTAGAGGTTGTTTACTGTTTGAAAACTAAATACATATAAAAATATTTCAAGTATACATGCATATAAATATTAGCATAAACGTTTTTTGAAACCTTTTTATAAAGGAATTGTAACTTTTCCAAAAGTAGAGCAATTTTTGTTAAAATAAAACCTACCAACGTTATAAATGTGAAAGTTTGTGTGTGATTGAATGTGTCAGTATGTTCGACGGATATATTAAATTAAAATTTGGCACATATTTTCGTATATTTTGATATATGTTCAAAAGATTGGCGGAGAACTCTAGAGGGAATATTAAATGCAATCCTTTCTTGAACGAAGGGAGTTGAGCCTGATATGATGTTAATGACCAACGAGCATGCTAAAAACCATCTTCAGTTTTCAAGTGTTGGAAGGTTGATTAGTTGACAGCGAGAATAGTAGGAAGGTAGAGACAAAGAAAAGCTTTAAAAAACGGAGTGCAATTTTTATAAACATTTTCTGAACGCTATAAATGCTGCATACTCCAGTCTTGACCTAACCAGTGCAGAAAACAGAGTTTCAAGTGTGTAACGTTTCGTAAACGCCAGAAAATTTCGACGGATAAAAGCTAACATCGAATACGAGCGCGAAGAAATATAATCAACATGGCTATTGTATGTCACCTTATAGTAAAATACAATTCTAAGGTCCTTCATTTGGGTCACAGTTTGTAAAACAGAGCCCGAGATATAATAAGATGTATGCAAAGTATTATATGCCTAGTATAGGTTACATGAAAACATTTGCTGATATTGAGCGGTTTTTGGTTTATGCAGCACCATTTATGAACTCTAGTTAGGTCAGATTGCTAGCTGGCTTAATCACGTAAATTTCTGATAATTGAAAATCTTTCAAGGTCAAAAGCATATAACAGGAAATTGGCGAATTCTATTAAGAGCTTATATCAGCAATGAAAATGATTAAAAATAGGAGCCCAAGAATGCTGCCTTGGGGAACGCCTGAGGACGCAATGAATGATTGTAAAGTAGCGTTATGAAAAACCACAAAGCAACGCCTATCAGATAGATATGATTTTACCCAGGACAAAAACGTTGAGTTTAATCCAAAAGAGGACAGCTTCAGCAAAAATCAAAAATGTAATACTTTTTTCTAAAGGTTTCGAAAAGTCAGTGTAGATAGTATCCTGAGACTTAGTTTCAAAAGCACAGAGACAGTAGTCGCTGAAAATAACCAGGATTGTGACTGTTGAACGATTGGCATCGAAACCATATTGGCTTGTAGAGATAAGGTTGTTAACGACAAAAGATAGTTTACCTTTTACAACAATCAAATAATTTGGAAACTGAAGACAGCTTTGGAATTAGTCTGTAATTAAGAATATCATTTTTATTCCCGCTTTTAAAGACAGGTGTTACACATGTTTGTTTCCAGTCGTCCACAAATGTACCTGAGCCAAAGAGTGATTGAAGATAAAGGTGAGGGTTCAGCTAAACACAAACAATTTTTCAACAAAAAGCTGAAAGACCATCTACATCGGATTGTGATAATGGCTTAAGATCGTCAATACCTTTAAGAACATCTTCAGTGGAAATGGTTAAGGGACCAAAGGTAAGCGTGGTATTACAAGGGTGTCCAGAGACCGATATATCCAAATCGAAGTCGCTGACAAAATTGGCGCAAAACAACTCAGCAAAGAGGTTTACCGACGCATATGCGGAATTCGCGGCATGATCATTGTAGAAAACATTATAGGAACAAGATTTTCTAGAATCAGTGAATCGGTGAGATACATTTCGGTGTAAAAATTTGTTTAAACAGTTAAACTCCTTAAAGGGATGTAATGCATGGTCGCCTCCTCGTGGTGCATCCTGGGTAACGCTAAATGATCGTGCGACCTTGACGGCCTTAACCTGAACGGTAACGACCCCTGTTTTGTCCATGGACTATTCTTTGATTTATCTTATGTGATTCTGTTTGCTTTGGGCTGGCGGTCGTGGTATTCTATCACCTTAGTATACTGGGGTGAAACTCAGCAGAAATGGCTGGTAGGCTAATGCCACCGCCGCCTCCGTCCCGTTGAAATCTGTCATGTCTCAGAGTACGTTCCAATTCCCATCGTCATTAGGTTGGTGGTGTTGGTGCGGTTGAGAGGCTCTGAACGTTCACCTCAACAAATTTGGGAAAAAGTACAAGAAGACTGGCGATCCTGAGCACTTTTCAAAATTTCAATACCATTTAAAAGAATTCAACTGTCTGAATAAGTTCCTATACAGAAATTATGTTCTGGGCTTTGAAAACAAAATAATCTCGAATTCTAAGGCATTTTGGCGTTTCATCCAATCAAAAAAGTCTTCCTCATCTGTCCCAAACAATGTATTCTATAACGATACATACGCAAATAGTGCTGTAGCCTCCGCGAATCTATTTGCTAGCTTTTTTTGCTCTAATTACGAATCAGACTCTGCTCGATTTACAAGTTTTCCATCCATGAGTGACTCCTCGCTTAACTTCGGCTCTATGAGCGTTTCCGCCATCGATGTACTGAATGGTATTGGGAAGCTTAAGCCTTCGACTAAAATGGACTCGGATGGACTTTCAGTAATGTTGCTAAAAAACTGTGCGTGCCTGGTTGAGCCTCTCTCAGTTATTTTCAACAATTCACTGGCAACTGGTACTTTTGTAGATGACTGGAAATTGACATCAGTTACTCCTGTTTTTTAAAGTGGGAATAAAAATGATGTTCGAAACTATAGGCCGATCTCGAAACTCTCGTCTGTATCCAAACTCTTCGAGATAATAGTTAATGAAAAATTATATTTTGCGGTAAAAAGCCTAATATCGAATAATCAGCATGGGTTCGTCCCAAAACGTTCCACTGTTAGCAATTTAACTATTTTCAGTGAATACTGTATTTCCGCATTTCATGACAGGCTTTTGACAAGGTGTCCCACAGGATGCTCTTGTTAAAGTTGGGTGTGATGGGATTTCACTCTATGTTTTTGATGTGGATTGAGTCTTACCTAACTAACAGACACTGTGTCGTTGAAGTGGATAATGCCACATCTCGATCTTTCATTGCATCGTAAGGTGTCCCGCAGGGAAGTATTTTGGGGCCTCTTTTTTTCATTTTATTCATAAATGATATTGGTTCGTGCTTTTCCTTTGCGGAATATTTGTTATATGCCGATGATCTGAAAATATTCGCAGTTATCAAGAGCCCCCCTGACTCTGAGCTGCTGCAAGCTGATGTTCTTAATGTTGAAAACTGGTGCCGCCTAAATCGTCTCACGCTTAACATTAAAAAGTGTTTCCATGTTACCTTTTCAAAATCCGGTAATACTCTATGTTCATCGTATGCTATTTCTGGCTGTGTCCTGCAATCTGTTAAGGAGATTAAAGACCTGGGTGTATTTTTTGACTCCAAATTCAGTTTCTCTAACCAATTCAATTATGTCATTTCTCGGTCTTACGCAATGTTCGCGTTCATACGTAGAAACTGCTCCGCATTTACTAATCCTTGCGCACTCAAGTCGCTATACTGTGCTCTTGTCAGGTCGAGATTGGAATATGCGGCTGTTATTTGGAGGCCCTATCAAATTGGTCCTTCTAAACGCATTGAGAGAGTTCAGAAGGTTTTCCTACGGTTTGCTATCCGCTCATTAAATTTTTCGGATCCTTTGCCTTCATATGAATCTAGATGTCTTCTGATTGGACTATGTACGCTTGAAGGTAGAAGATCCATTTTATCTTGCTCGTTTGTTATGGGTATAATTTCTGGAGCTGTCGATTGCTCATCACTTCTGAGCAAAATTCAGTTCAATGTTCCGTGTAGGAATTTTCGACAGTTTGAGACCTTAAAAATTGGTTTTGCTAAGACCAACTATGCTGCAAATGCTCCTATCTCTAGAGCATGTGTTGATCTGAATATGTTTTTCAATTCCACAGGTGTTGACTTCACCATCTCCTATGCGACTATAATTAGTATTCTAAGATCTTTTTTTTCTTAATATTAACTTAGTCTGTAAGAATTTATAAATTCAAAGACTTAATTATTAAATAAATAAATAAATACATAAATAAGGGTGTGCGTCAACCCTCGCATGGCCTCCCTTCTTCGGCATAGATAACCATGGGACAATTTTCTTATCAGGACGACTACACTTTCGGGTTTTGGATAGCGGCTCTGAGTTGGGACCAAGTGAAACTAAATTAAAATGAACTCAAAAAACACAAATAAAAATAATAGTAAAGTTTCGAGCGATAGAGGGGCGTCGAAGCCGATCCCCAAAACTGGCTCATCGCTGCGGGTGGCAGCTACTACTGACGCAGGGAGGGCGAAACCGCCTCCCTCCGTTTGCTCTGTACGGGGGATGGCTGCTGTGGCCAAAATTAAGGGTGGTGAAGGATCGTCGGAGCCGACATCCAAAGTCGTGATTAGACCGGGGGGTACAGTCACTGCCACTCGCGTTGTTGGAGGGGGAGAGTCGAAGCCGACCTCCACGGCCTTTAGGTTAGTTGGGGGCGTGATTCCGGCTGGCCGCGCAGGTGAGTTGCAGGGGAAATCGCCCGCGGCCTCTGGAGGGGGGAGACTGGACGATATCGCCAGTACCAGCAAGGGTTTATCCTGCAGCGTACCGGTGCAGGCGAAGGATACCCAAATTCAGCCTGCCGAGGGATCTGAGCTGCGATTGGGCACGGGGAGGAGGGCCCACTCCGATCGTCGCATGGCCTCCAAGACTCTGGAGCGCTATGGCGGCCAGGCGGGATCTAAGTTATCTGATGGGCATGCTTAGTCGCTCGAACGGGCCAAGGGGATGCTGAGGGAGAGCGCGAGTGCGCCTTCGAAGACCTCAGCCCCAAAGAGACAGCGGTCTCAGGAGGGGGAAACCTCTTCAGTCAAACGGCCCAGGACTGGGGTAGCGCCAAAAACATTCAGCGAAGTCGCGAAACAGGCGGGCTCCATTATCCTGGGTGTCGTGGACCGCAGTAAGGAGGACGGTGCCATCTCTAAGATGGACTGGAGGCGTGTGGCGGCAGCGATCTCTGCCGTCTTTATGAAGGTGATCAGGGACAATCCTGGTCCACATCCTCGCTGCGACAGTGCGGGTTGGCACTCTGGCCGCTTTAAGAGGATCTCGTGCACTGAGGAGCGGTCGGACACGCTTTATAAAGCGGCGGTTTCCTTGGTGGGGGAGGTCTGGAAGGGTGCCAGACTTGAGGCCGTGGATAAGAAGGACTTGCCTTTGCGTCCGAGGGCTCGGTTCTGGCTTCCTGCGGAGCCCTCTGCACCGGGAGACATTGAGGAAATCCTCCGCTATTGTAACCCGAACCTTCCGGCGCACAATTGGAAGGTTGTTCGGTTTGTGGGGTCCGAGGAACCATATCGGCAAGCGCTGATTCTGCTTAACGCGGAGTCCCTCGGCCCTCTCGCCGAGCAGCAGGGAGTCATTTCCAATGGCTTCGAGAAGGTAGTCCTTAAAATCTACCAATCCGATGCCAGAGGTAGTGACGCCATCCTTCCGGTTGAACCGGAGTTGGTGCCGGAGGTCTGCGGACCTGACGCGGAGGAAGAGGTGGAGGTCATGGAAGTTGACTCCGTCAGGTCGGACGCCGAGAGCGCCGGGGGAGTCTCCTCGGTAGCGGGGTCCGTCCTAAGCCTAAACAGGCTGTTCTATGGGGTGGAGGAGTAGAGGCTTCTTGCCTCGGATAGCGAGGACGCGGCCGCAGGGGGGCTGGAGGAGATTACTGAGGATGATTATTCTGCAGATCGATCTCCAGCACTCTAAGACCGCGACCGCCAATTTGATGCTCCACCTTGAGCAAGGTGGGGCAGATATAGTCCTGATCCAGGAACCGTGGCTGAGCAGTAACGGTATTTCTGGTATCGGGACGAAGAACTACAAGCTTCTGGTGTCCAGTGACGCAGGTAAACCTAGAGCTTGTATGCTCGTCAGGCGTGAAATAAATACTTATTTTCTGTCTAATTTCAGTAACGGAGACGTAGTAACGGTGAGACTCGAGGACGGGGCCGAAGAACTTGGCTCATATCCGCGTATATGGCTCACGATGATGAGGTGGAACCACCTCCAGTTCTGCTGAGGAACGTTCTGGCGGAAGCGAGGCGCAGGAAAGCCGGCGTCGTGGTGGGCTGTGATGCCAATTCGAGGCACTCCTGCTGGGGTAGCTCGGACATCAACGCAAGAGGTGAGTCCCTCTTTGATTATATACTTAGCGAAAACTTGTCTATTTGTAATAGGGGGAGCGACATTACGTTTGTAACTTCGGTAAGGGAGGAGGTCTTGGACCTTAACCTGGTGTCGTCTGAATTGTTATCCCGTATCTCGAACTGGAGAGTTCTTAACGATCACTCCTTCTCTGATCATAGGTATATTCAATTCTCCTTGGGCGATCCGTGTCCCCAAAATCGTCCCTTTAGGAATCTGAGGAACACGGATTGGGATCTTTACTGTAAGAAGCTGCAGGAGTTTCTTCCTGAGGAACCTCAGGGAAACTTACTCCTGTCGGAAAGTTCGATCGACAGCTTAGTGGAAAAATTCACCGTAGCTTGTAATAAAGCGATAAATATTTCGTGTTCGCTGAGGAGGCTTTCGGGCAAATCTAAGCCGTACTTGTGGACTTTGGAAATTTCGGAGCTCAGGGCTTCGAGTAGAAGACTTTTTAACCAGGCGAGGAAGAGCAAAAACCCTCGGATTGGGAACTCTATAAGATCGGATTGGGAATATATAAGTCCGAAATAAGGAAGGCTAAGCGGGAATCGTGGAGAAGTTTCTGTGAGAACGTCGAAGGATGCCACGAGTCCTCCAGGCTTAGGCGGGTGCTCGCGAGGGCTCCCGTCCCCTTGGGATGTCTCAGGGACGACTCAGGAAACTGGGCGATGAGCAGTGAGGAGTCGCTCAAACTTCTCCTCGATTCGCACTTCCCCAGAAATCCTGAACCATGTGAGATTACAGGCGTGGAACCAGGTGCCATCTATGTCCCTCCTTGCGACATATTAGAAGAGCGTCGCCTACTCTGGGCGTTGCGCTCCTTCAAAGCGTTCAAGTCGCCGGGACCTGATGGTATCATTCCTGCCCAGTTGCAGATGTCCGAACGGGTGTCGTGTCGGGGGTTGGCGCCTATTTACGCGAGCTGCATAAGTAGGGGCTATATTCCCAGACTTTGGAGGAATGTGAGGGTTACATTTATTCCCAAGGCTGGTAAGAGCTCTCATGCAACCCCAAAGGACTTTAGGCTTATCAGCCTCTCTTCTTTTCTTTTGAAGACCCTGGAGAGGCTGATTGATCTTCATATAAGAGAGGAAATACCGCGGTAGCGGCTGTCGCATACTCAGCATGCCTACTCGAAGGGCAGGTCCGTGGATACGGCCCTGCATACGGTTGTTAACGTCATTGAGGAGTCTCTTGAGCACAAGGACTCGCGATAAATCCTAGCAAGACAGAGCTGGTATTATTCACCAGGAGGTACAAAGTACCGGTCGCCCATCCTCCTTCAATAGGTGGCGTCCCGTTGGTGCTTTCTGACCGGGTCAAGTATCTTGGGTTGATTCTGGATAGGAAGCTCTCCTGGGGGCCAAATATTGAGGAAAGGGTGAAAAAGGCTTCGGTTGCGGTGTACTGTTGTCGGGGTGCTATTGGGAAGAGATGGGGCCTCTCTCCTAAGGTAAACTATTGGCTTATGAGACTATAATAAGGCCTATAATGTTTTATGGAGTGGTGGTCTGGTGGAACTCACTAGACAGGGTATCTAAAGTTAAGCAGCTAGAGCGGGTGCAGCGGTCCGCGCTCATTGGGATCAGTGGGGCGCTTAGGACCCCACCCACTCTCGCGCTCAATGTTATGCTTAACGTGCTACCTGTGAACATTGCAGGCAGGGTTGCAGCAGCCCATGCCGCAGCCCGGCTAGAGTGCAATGGATACAGATTCAGCTCGGCCTTTGGGCATTCTAGGATTCTTGCCCGTTTCGACCTTTTCCCTCCGGAAACAGATTACTGTCTGCCGGCTCCAGCTCGGAGTTGCTCCCTATCCACTTATATCCCGCGTAGGGAGGAGTGGAAGGAGGGTGGCTTGTGGGGCGGTGGGACGGTGAACTTTTTCACGGATGGCTCGAAGCTGGATGGTAAGGTTCGGGGAGGGGTCTTCTGCGAGGACCTTTTTCTCAGCCGTAAATTTAGGCTTCAGGACTATTGCAGTGTATTTCAAGCAGAGGTGGCCGCAATAAAGGAGGCAGCCGATTGGCTACTTACCAATGTAATGCCTTCTAGACGGGCCAACATTTATTCGGATAGTCAGGCCGCTATTAAGGCCTTAGGATCGCTAATGGTGAGGTCAAGACTGGTCAGGGAATGCCTGACTTCCCTCGCAGCCGCCTCGGAATATCTCAACGTTAGACTAATTTGGATACCGGGCCATAGCGACATTGCAGGGAACTGCATGGCTGATGAGCTTGCTCGGCAAGGTACCCTGGAAGTCATTTCTCCTTGCAGGGAGGGGGTGGAGGCTCCTTTGACTACCTACGGACTTCTCCTGGACAGATGGGCTTTATGTTGTCTCAGCGAGCGCTGGGAAATTGCCACGACATGCAGAATTGCAAGGTCCCTCTGGCCGAGAGTGGATCGTGGGCGCTCAATGGAGCTGATGTCGCTTACTAAGCGGCAACTCTCGACCCTGGTTGGTGTTTTGACTGGGCATTGTCCGTTGGGTATTCACGCGGTTAGGCTGAAAATAGTCTCTGACCCTTTCTGCCGCAGCTGTATGGAGGAGGATGAGGTGGATTCTTCTTGTCATTTTCTGCTCAGTTTCCCTGCATTTGCGAGACTGAGGTTCAAGTACACGCAACGTTTCTCAGGTTAATCTTTCCTGACTTTTCGATTCACGTTACCGTTCATAAATTAGGTGGTATCATTCGGGGCACGCAACGTTTCTCAGGTTAATCTTTCCTGACTTTTCGATTCACGTTACCGTTCATAAATTATTTGGTATCACAACGGACTCCTACTATGTCTAAGTGCGTTACCTTTGGGGAACTACCACAGTAACCTAACCTTACCTAAACTCCTTAAAAAGTACCCAAATTTAAGAAGATGTGTGGAGTCATTGGAATTTTTATAGAACTTGCGAAACTTATTCTTACAATTCTTTAGATATTTCTAACGCTTATTATACACTTTTTATTAAAAACGGACGTGTTTATTTTTCGCTCCGTGATTCTTGTACTATTTCTGCTATTATGGCAAGTGTTAATAATTATAACTATAATTAGTGCGCTGGTTTGAGGTAGTGACTCTTATTTGAATTTAATTGCTATAATCATTTTATTCAAATGATATACAACAATGTTATCAAAATAATAATTTATTCATAATGCCCTGCGAATGTGGACAAAGGGTTGATCGCAATGCACCGAAAGTGTTGTGTGCGAAGTGCAATGACCTTTTTCATTTGAAATGTGTTAACATGTCATCTGCTGATCTTGATTTTTTAATCTCTTCAAAGAAATCATTCTTCTGTAAAGTCTGTTCGGTTGCGCGTCGCGCATCCATACGTACTCCCCCACCAGGTGCTTCGCCTATCGTCTCTAATAATGCTGAGAGCATCGGCGAGTTATGTGAAAATATCCAACAACTATCTCTGCTCGATATTGCTAAAGACATTTCTGCTTTACGCTCAGAAAATACTAGTATACTTACTAGCGTGAATTCGCTAAAAAATGATAACACTCAGTATTTACAAAAGCTGAATGCTCTATCAGACGAAGTTTGCTCTCTGCGCTCATTAATTGACGCTAAAAACAATACTATCACCTCGTTAACTAACGAAATAAAAGCCATGCATACTGCTGTTACTTCCTATGCTAGTGAACGCGAATCAACCCGCAAAGTAAAACAAAAAGCCAAACAGTCAACCCCTAAACAGGAAAAAAATAAGAGTGACTTGGCTGCAAAAGCAAAAGGCAACAACAATGACTCTGCTGCAAAAGCAAAACAAAGCGCGAGTAAAGAAAAGCCGGAATCTGATACGGAAACAAAACAATCAGAACCTCTTATCGAAGCTGAATCTCTTACTCCCAACGATGACAATATTAACGATGATATCGCTGCTAAGCAGAAACCTGTTTTCGTTGACAACAACAATGTAACATTATCTGCTGAACCAGCCAATACGGCTGTAGATGACAGCGTTGTTATTATCGATGCAACTGATATTCAAAGTGATCAGGCCACCGAAGCTGAGTGGGTTGAAGTTACGAGGAAGAAGAAAGGTGGTAAAAATCTAAGTACCGGTAATGATATGTCCCACATCAACATCGTCGCATCTCCGTCTTCTTTTGCGTCAGCTGTTATTGACACTAAGGCTGAAGTTACCATTGCGAATGGCAACAACAATCATCAAAATGCTCTTATGAAGATAAATACTGCAGTGAACAACAATGATGATATACAAATGCGCATTATTGGTTCAAATGTAAGCACTGAGCTTAGTGTTGCAAAAACTAAATGGCTTTATATTGCGTAGTTTTTGCCATCCGTTACAACCGACAATATTATTGAGTACGTTTCTAAATACTCTGGGATACAAAGAGAGTTGCTTTCTTGTCACGGGCTTATTAGGAAAGGTACTGCCGTTGAATCGTTGAAGAGAATTACATTCAAACTTGGTGTTCCCATATCTTGGTTTGATAAGATGCTTAATCCAGAGCTTTGGCCTGCCGGTGTGATTGTTTGCCCTTTTCGGTTAGGCCGCAAGAGGTTCGAACCGAAGACATAGTCACTAGATCTCACTTAGATAATAGTAAACCTATTAATAAGTCAAAAGCGAGTTATGCGCTTTATTATCAGAATGTTAGTGGTATGCGTACTAAATCATCAGAATTTTATCGTAACGTTAGTTCACACGAGTATGATATATTAGCTCTATCAGAGACTTGGTTAAATGAAAATTTCTCATCTAACGAATTTTTCGACGGCTATTATAACGTATTTCGTAATGATCGGTGCCCTAACGCCACTGGTCTTGAGAGGGGTGGTGGTGTTTTAATTGCTATCAGAGCTGATCTAATTAGTAAACTAATTACAAGTAATTTGATAGATGATGGCGTTGAACAAATCTGTGTAAGCGTTAAGTTTAATGACAATAAAACAATTATAATAGTTTTGTCTTATATTCCGCCAAGTAGTGAAATTGCTGTCTATCAGAAACACTTAGATAATATTAATAGTGTTATAAATATTTCTAATCCGTCTGATGAGATTATATATTTAGGTGATTTTAATTTAAGTAATGTCTCCTGGTCAAGTGGCTGTAATACTTTACCCACAAATATCAGATCTGATATCGATATGCTTGTTGTTAGCACTCTGTTCTCGTATGGCTTGATACAATACAATTCCCAACCAAACAGTAATGGTAGGTTCCTTGATCTCGTTTTTGGATCTGATGATCTAAGAATATCTTGCCTGGAGTGTCTATCTCCAATCTTGGTAAACAGTTTCCATCACAATGCTTTGGTTGCAAATTTCGAGTTTTATAACTTTGATATAACCACAGTTGCAAATATTTCTGAATATAATTATTTCAAGGCTGATGCTACTTCTTGGACTCCACTAACGGGCCTGAGGCCTCTTATGTAATTTTAAAGCAAAAGCTTTCATTAGCAGTTTCCAATTTTGTTCCGCGAAAACGGAAAACTTTGAATAATAGACCACCATGGTTCAATATTAGACTTAATAGTATTAAAAATAAAAAACGTAAGGCCTTTAAAAAGCATAAAAGGAGCAGGAGTGAATCCGATCGTCTTATCTTTGTCAGGCTTAAATCTACTTTTAACTGTCTTAATAAGTTCTTGTTCAGACAATATATGAATAATCTGGAATCAAAACTGAAGACAAACCCATCTAGTTTCTGGTCAGTTATTAATTCCAAGAGAAAGACTAACGGATTTCCGATGTGCATGGAGTATGACGGTGTATCGTCCAATAATGCGGTAGATATCTGCAACTTATTTGCCAAATTATTCCAGAAGGTATACTCTACCTAGTCCGACATTCTACTCTGGTTCTCTTGGTCGAATTTCTTCTTTTGATATTACCGCCGAAGATGTATCTCTGGCAATTTCAAAATTAATTAATAGTCCGAAGTCAGATAGCGAGGGATTTTCTCCTATATTCTTCAAACTATGTTCGAATACAATTTCAAAACCCCTGGCTCTTCTTTTCCAGGGTTGCTTGAGCTATGGGATCTTTTTAGACTCTTGGAAGTTATGCTCCATAAATCCGGTATTCAAGTCTGGTGATCGCAATGATATTCGCAACTACAGACCTATTGTTAAGCAGAGTACTCTGGCAAAACTATTCGACCATATCCTTCAAAGCAAATTGTTTGATTTCATAGAGGAGGCTATTGTTGAGAGTCAGCATGGATTTTTTCCTGGCAGGTCTACCTCTACTAATTTGGCTTTAGTCACTAACCAAATTGTAGATGCCTTTGAAACCCATGCGCAACTAGACGTCATATATACTGACTTCTCGAAAGCATTTGACAAGGTTGATCACTCTATGCTATTGCACAAATTGGAAATGTACGGAGTGAGTGGAAGTTTGCTGAAATTCTTCTCAAGTTTTTTATCGAATAGAAAGCTTTTTGTGTCAATCGGAGCCAACCAGTCTACTGCGCTTATCAATGCTTGGTCGGGAATCCCACAGGGAACCCACTGTGGCCCTCTGTTGTTCCTAATCTTCATTAATGATTTGCCTCAAAAATTCAAATTTGCTAAATGTTTAATGTTCGCAGACGACGTCAAACTCTTTCTAACCGTGCATGATACTTCTGACTGCGTTAACTTGCAATATGATCTCGATTCGTTTAATGAATGGTGTACATGTAATAACTTACTTTTAAATACTAACAAATGTTGCGTTGTTTCCTATTCAAAAAAGGTAACTATCACCTCTTTTAACTACAAACTGAATGCTGGATCTTTAAATTGTTGTCGGGAAATTAAAGACCTGGGTGTAATTTTTGACAACCAGCTCTCTTTTTCTGGTCACCTTGACTTTATTGTTTCTAAATCTTTCGCAATGGTTGGGTTTATTAGACGTAATTCCTGTGACTTCAATGATCCTATGACTCTGAAGGCACTTTTTACGTCATTGGTAAGAAGTCGCTTGGAATATTGCTCGATTATATGGAGTCCATTCTATGAAGCGAATTCATTTAAAATTGAGAGAGTTCAAATAATTTTCACCAAAATTGCTTTGCGTATGCTTTATTGGCCTGATGGCCTCCCATCGTACATCAGCAGGCGTAAATTGCTCGGCCTTCAGGCTTTGTATGACCGAAGAACTTGTATCTCCCTCTTGCTCGCCTATAATGCTATCAACGGTAATATAAACTGCCATGATTTATCTAATTTATTCATTCCATACATTCCACCACGCGATTTAAGGAATACCAGACTATTTGTTGAAGTAACTCTTAGAACGAATTATGCGTTGAATGAACCCATATCCAAGTCTATACGCTTAGCAAATCGATATAGCGGTCTTCTTAACTTTAATAACAGCATATATAAATTTAAGCTTGAACTTTTCACTATTTTTAACTAGTCTGTAAGAAAGTTTGTACTTTATTGACTGAAATAAATAAATAAATAAATAAATAAATAAATAAATATATCGTTGATAGTAGTCTTAAAAACACGGCACCAAGAAAGAACACACTGTCATGGAAATTATCAGTCCACTCTATAATTGATAATGCATCATTAAATAAAGAAATTCACACGCTACGTAATTTAATTTAATATTGCGATCCTTCTGGCAACGTTTCAAAGATTTAAAATTTCAACTCAAGATTAAAAGAGGCATGATGGATTACAGCTGGAGATATGCGAGAGATACACTGATAGCTGATAAAGACAAGATCCACAAGTATATTTAGCTTCTTAAATATACTGTTAATTTGAATTAAGTCCGTACTTAAAAAACTACCAATTGCATACATTTCTGATGATAAACTCACATTTGAAGCCATTAAAACAGCAGATCCACGTCATGAAGCCAAATTCAAGCGGCATACATTGAAATCACCAAAAATACAGATTTGATTACCACCAACAATATCTGCGCAACAGAATGCGCAACATAAAGATTGGCAGCGCCATTCGGCGGGATATGATGTCATGGCAAATTATTACAAGTGAGAAGTCTTCTAACCCTTTGACGACTATAGGGACATATGCGTCCCAAGCAAGAAGTTAAAGAAATATTGGTAATTAAAAAGCCAATGGGAGACATTTTTTTAAATATCGGTTCCTTAACGTACATTTAATATATTTTTTTTCACTTTGCATCAAAAGCAACACGGGTATATTTCTATGATCAATAGAAACGGACAGTTCGTTTATCGCGGAAGCAATAATTTTTGGTGAAGTGTTTATTTAGTTTAAAAGTGTTTCTTAACTTTATAGATTGTGAAATATTCTTTTCTGGTAAGTATTTGTCTATTGTGAACATTTATCAAACCATTATTCATTCTGCGTATTTCGAAAACTCAATATAAAGACCAGGGACGCCGGTGTCCCTGTGGTCGTTAATGTGAACTAGTGAGCTTTATTTAGTTTACTTATTGTGCTGATTATTTCGGTCCAATATCTTTATTTTTTCTTTCAAATTGTTACAGATTATGTTTCGTAAGGGGCGTAGAGTTATCCAACTCAATGATAATGATATTCAACAGATTTTAATGGGTGACAATAGTGACGACGAGGACGATTTACTGCTTGACGAAGAAGATCAAAGGCTTCTGACACAGGATGATGATCAAGGGGTTTCGGATGTAGAGATTGAAGATACTACACTTCAAGTTCAGCATTCACCTGAACCTTCAACTATAGAAACCGACATCGGAGTACATTCCAATCATCAACCGGTTTTCAAATGGAGTCAAAGAACCTATGTATCAAATTTATTTAGAAGTGTGGGATATGAGTTCGGAAAAGTGCAAATAGGGCAGGAAGTTGAAGCAGATACATTGACACCTTTTGACGTTTTCTGTTCAACAACTAATTTGGACGTTTTAGTTCGAAATATAGTTACAGAGTCGGAACGATACGCTCATCAAAATGGACGTGAATTCGCCATTGAAGTGGAAGAAATGAGAGCATTTCTTGGTATGAACTTGGTTATGGGCTATCATGTCCTGCCATCGTTGAGGGATTACTGGTCTACAGAGCCAGACATGGCCGTTCCTTTCATATCAAATGTTATGCCCAGGACCCGATTCGAAGAAATACGCAGGAATTTACATTTTTGCAACAACGAAGAAGTTCGAGATACAAACAGCCTTAATTATGATAGAGCATACAAAATTCGGCCAGTAATGGAACATTTGAATACATCGTTTCAGAATGCCCTCAATAACACACAAGAGCAATCTATCGACGAGCATATGATAAAATTCAAAGGGCATAATATAATGAAACAATACATAAAAAATAAGCCCGTCAAATGGGGCTTCAAATTATGGTGCAGATGTGATGCTGCAACAGGTTACCTGTTTGAATTCGATTTATATACAGGGAAGCGAACTTCTGTGACCGAGTATGGTTTAGGCGAATCAGTAGTGCTTCAACTTACGAAAAAGCTGGAGGGCTTGGGATGCGAAATTTATTTTGATAACTTCTTCAATTCGCCTATGTTGCAATACAAACTAATTTATCAAAATACTAAGGCATGCGGAACTGTTCGAGCTACCCGAAAACATCTTCCGAAAACTGCGCCAGTTGACAAAAAAATGAAGCGTGGAGACATTTACACTACAAGTTTCCAAGGAATAACATATGTGAAGTGGATGGATAACAGGGGTGTACATATGTTGACCAACTTTCTGTCCCCTGAAGAAACAGACAACGTAAAACGCCGTAAAGCTGGATCAGCAGATAAAATTGATGTGAAATGCCCTAGAATTATATCACGATATAATAAATACATGGGTGGAGTGGATTTTATGGATCAACGTAAGGTGTGCTACGAAATAGATCGCAGATCAAAAATAAAATACTATCTTCGACTATTTTTCGATTTGTTTGATATATCAATAAATAACGCACACATAGTATACTCTAAGCTTCATAATCAAAACCATATGGAAGGAACTCTTTTATCCAGTTTGCAGTTCAGACAGGTCGTAGCTCGGAGTTTGATAAATGGTTTCACCATCAGACAACGAGGTATTCCCACTACAAACAAAAGTGCGGCACGCAGATCTGTAAAACGGCAATTACCTTCGCATCCCATGGAAAAAACTACTATCAGGAAAAGGTGCGTTAACTGTGCAAAAAACAGAAAAGAAAATCGGACTAACAATATTTGTGTTTTATGTCAAGTTCACCTTTGCTTTACTAATGAAAGAAATTGTTTCGCTGAGTATCAAAACTAATATCAATATTTTTCATGAGTAAATAAAACTACCACATATATAATATTGACAAATGCGTATCTTTTATTTAGCCAATGAGCAATCTTATAAAAGCAACGCCAAAATTATTTGGTCGAAAACTGCTCTAAGGGACCATAGGGACACATTTGTCCCAAAAAATTCCAGGAAAACCATTAATGTATTTGATATTTTTACTTATAAATATGTTTTTTATGTTCTCTATGAACAACGCTAAATAGCTAAAATGATAACACGACCTCACGTAGCCTTATGGTCCTGAAAGGGCTAAACTAAGGCTGGTATTAAAAGTTACAAATGGCCATTTTTAATAGTCAGACATAGAAATTCGCTCAGTGAATGACATAAGAATGCTGAGGGTTGCTACATAAGGTGATCTCAGCTGTTCCGAATTTTGACGTTTATGTGCTAAGATTTTTCACTTGCATTTATTCACAATATAGGATACATAAAGAAGATAGCTAAAGAGTCCAAGAGCACGTCCATGTGGGTAACCAACCCGTGCGGAGCCTTGGTTCAGGGCTGAAGGGGGGAAGCTTTAGTGGGGCCACTCCAATATACTCAGTTCACCAGTAGGTACGGCTGCAAACGGGCGTCTGATATGGAGCACGTGGCACACTATATAAATGTGTCTCGATAACAAAAAAAAACAACAGTATCTCGTATTTCGCTGGGTTTGGGACCCGGCACGTAAAAACTAAAGCCAATGAAATAATTCCAACAAGCTTCGGAGTAGATCTCCCTTTTTTGATAACGACCATACGCAATGTATTAAGGACTATGAGTTGAAGGCAAGAACCTGGAAAATCC
Source organism: Anomoia purmunda (assembly GCA_951828415.1). Lineage (NCBI taxonomy): Eukaryota > Metazoa > Arthropoda > Insecta > Diptera > Tephritidae > Anomoia > Anomoia purmunda. The sequence continues at coordinate 61,065 of CATOUQ010000050.1, forward strand.
GAAACTTTAATAGGGAAGGTGCCGCTACCCGTCTGGTCGATATCCTCGTAAGAGCAAGAGCTGTTATCACCGCCATTCAAGAAATGAAATTGACGGGGCAAGATTAGAAAGCAATTGGATCTTGCGACCACTACTACAGCTGACATGTAAAGGAGCGCAAGTTCGGTGTCGGATTTGTGATCGGAGAGAGATTTCGTCGCCAAGTATTGTCGTTGACGATTCGCATCACAGCTAGATTTTTCATCATCTCGCTGAATTGTGCCCACGCCGCGACAGAAGAGAACGACGATGTGATCAAGGATCACTGCTATGAGCACCTAGAAAGTACCTACGAGCACCGATACCTAAGTCGTGCTTGCGACTTCAATGCCAGGGTGAATAAGAAAGGGTTTTGAGTACTCGTGCTGCCCGAATGGGATTGGAACTCCGAAGAGATACCGTTGCTATTCAGGTCTTTGCTGGATTGGAATGAGAGTTTTAGCAAATACGAAACTGAATCAGTTTATTATCCATCAGGAAACAACAACGATATATTTAAATCAGAATTCAATGTAACCTTTGAATCCCTGTACCTTCAAAGTCCAAGTCATAACATAACATGTCATAAGGTGATATAAACAGTAAACACATGGAGTGGAGTAACGTGCAAAACAACTCCAAAGGCAAAGCAAAAACATATTGACTAAATTCAAATGAAATCAAATTTTGATGTGACATGTACGTCTCCATTTCTTCATCTTACGAAAGAGCCGGTTCATTTCTAGACCTTTTTCCTGATGATATTAGTATAGATATTCAAAACGGAAATAACCCGATCAATTCCTTAGGGTATATTGACTATGATAGCGATCGGTGCGCCATAATAATCTAATAGGGGCAGTACAAACTACATCGAGTTGATAGGCAACAGAATCGCTAGAACATTGGGCAACAGAGAGCTTCGTCCAATTTCACCAAACAGAACTAATTTGACTTTTGTTGATTGATACTAGAATCAGATACGATCCAATTGGTTTCTTGTGTGGCAAAATTGCACGATAATCCTTGCCACAGGAATCGAAACGCCATGCAACTTCTTTGTAATCTACGTTCTTTGCATTAGGTTACAAAAATCCTAATTGGAAAAGTTTAAAAACTACTTGACTACGCAACTTCAAACAATTTGCTTATGTAAGCTCGAAAATATTATTTTCTCTGCCTTCAGTAGAAAAGTACGTACCAAAACAAAAAGTAGTAGCCCTACGCTAACTTTTTTAAACGAGTAAGCAAAATTGTGATAATTATTAAAAAACAGCTTACCAAAAAGTTAATTTCAAACGCACGACGTGTCCCGGCCAACGTAGCCGCCGTATTTAAATTCCCAGGACTATGTCTATGTCGCGGGTAAAGCTTATACAGCTCATCGTTTCGTCTGCGGTATTCACCGTCGCAAACATGTAGAGGCCCAAAAAATCGTCCGGAGAATATTTCAAATCTCTCGAGTGCTCCAAGGGCCGTCTCGTCCAATACTGAGAGTGTCCATGCTTCTGCGCTATACAATAGCAAGAGCATTATGAGAGGCTTTTAGAGTGAGGTTTTAGTTCGTCCAGGTTTAGTTCGTTGAGGCTGACATTTTTGTTGGTGTAAATGCTGGTGCCCAGATAAATAAAATTCTCCACTTTTCGAAATTGTAATTGTCAACAGTGACGTGGAAGGCACGACGCGAATTCCCTGACAATTTTATTAATGACAGGAGATACTTAGTTTTGCCCTCGTTCATCTGTAGACCCAATCGGTCCGCTTTTTTATCCAGTTTGGAAAAGGCAGATGCAACAGCGCAGTTCGATTGCATATATTGCTGCAAATAGGAATCTTGATTTTGTTCTATCGAAAGCGGATTTGAAATCGACAGCAAGATGGTCAAGGGGGGACTTCAAACTATCTGTAAGCCATCGTACTTCTGATCGAATATTTGGGCGTTTTTCCTGATATTCAATATCTCCAGCCCCTCGCAATTGCACATCTAGGCCTGCCTCCTCTTTTGTGGGAAGATATGCCTCATTTCCTTCTTCCACTTCCGCTATCTCGCTTGCACAGCTCGCGTTGCGCCTGATCGCAGCGTGGCCCTATAGCATCTTTCCTTTCCATGACGGCGCGGCAAACTGATCGTACCAGTTGTTCTTTCGGGTTGCTGAAAACGAATGACTTCTTTATCGGCGGTACGTAAGAAGCGAGAAATGTGGCCTCATCGCCCGCAGACATCATCTTGTAGAACATTGCAGTTTTTAGATATCGAGCTTTCCTTGTGTAAGATGTACCATCACCATACCATACCATAGTAAATTTCGTTTCGTGTTTTTTCAGCAAAAGATAGCCATGTTGTTTGATGCATCCCTTTAGACTTTAACCTGGCACTACAAACTACCATGTTTCTGGATCCGGTGAGGTAAACCAGACTAAGTTCGTTGGCGGATGTTTCGTGGTGTAAGGTGAATTTACCGATTCATTTCCGTTCCCACCTTGGCATTACTCCGAATTTTCGCTCCTTTACACCACAGCTAAGGTAGACTCCGCAAGGTCCGATCCTCTTCATTCCTTGCCCCGTCCATCGCATCTTTAGAATGGCGATGATGCCACTTTTGCCTTTTATCCACCAGCCGGACAGAGGTACTTTCGCGATTAAGAATCCAGACATTCCGGGTGCATACCCTTATGTAATAGTTGTTCAAATATTTACTGATCTGCCTCCAGAGAGAACAAATAACAGCATTAATGGTAACCTGCAACACTAAAATACAACACCGTTGAAAACTGCTATCTGGTATGTTGCTCTCCAATTCCATATTCTCATAGTTGTATACATATGCATACTTTCCAATAACGTTTCTATTTATTATATAATAAGTATTAGAATGCATAGTTTTCCGCTACATATAAATAAGCAAACTTTTTAACAAATGCACATCTCTCAATTGACTGCATCAATGCCGGTTGTTCCTTTTTTTTACATATTTTAAAGGGTTGTGGGTCCAGCGTGGTCATAATTACGTACATAAATAAAGTAATCTTTTAAAATACATTTTTTGCGAAATGAAAGACATCATCAGATAAATGTTATACTCAAAGCAAACGGACTTTGGGATATCGTAAGAGGAACTGAAGTGCATCCGGGCTACGGAAGGTGTAAAATGACGAAGTGAATGGCAAACAATGCCAAGGCACAAAAGATTCTAGTAGGCTCGATGGAAGAGGAGAGGTGGAACAGCAGCTGGGTTGTACTCAATACTAAAAAGCCTTTTCAGGCAAAAGTCGGAAACTTCTATTCCCCTTCAGCAACAACTGTTCTTTCAGTACTCGAAGAATCCAGAAAACAGCATTGCAATGCATATCACAAAGTTACAAAACATTGCGAAGCAACTCGAAGATCTTGGCGAGAAAATCTCTGAAAATATGCTCATCAAAAAAAATATTAACGACGTTGCGAGAGCAATATATTCATTTCTCTGCTTCATGGGAAGCGACCTTGAGTATTGGAGGAGAAAGAACTCTGAAAACTTTGTTTTCGCGACTGCGTGTGTGGTGTGCTCTCTAGCAAACCAGAAGCATTCGCTGAGAGGCGGTTTAATGAAGCAAACTTCAGAAAACCGAAAGCCAAGTGCTTTATTTGCAAAAACTGTGGACACTGGAAGCGGGATTGTCCGATCAAAAGAACTGGGAAGAAGTCGCACAATGGAGATGCATTTATTAGTGAAGTTATGTTTGTAGAATTGATTATATTCGAGGAAAAGGGAGCCATAGTAGTGGAAGCTCATGAAGGAAATGTTTGGAATACACAGCATTGTATGTATGTTCCGGGCATTAAGCTCAACTTGTTTTCCTGTAATGTTTGTTTGGACAAAGGTTACGTTTTGCGCGCTCATGGAAACGATTGTTATTTCAAAAAGAATGGAAAGGTGTGTCTGCAAGGTACGCGTAAATGCACAAAGCTCTTTCAGCTACTCGTGAAGGTCAAAATTGCAGTAACGGAAGTGAATACAGTAGTGAAAAGTGAATCTCTTTAACTATGGCATGAGCGATTGTGCCATCAAAGCAAGGAACAAGTAAAGAAAGTACTCAAGAAACAAAATATACCTTTCAGTGGAAGTGATTTCTTTTGCGAAGCATGTGTTATAAGGAAACAATACCGGCTTTCTTTTATCGAAAGCAAGAATAGAGCAAGTGTGGCCGGAGCTGGTTCCTACAGATTATGCAGACCTATGCAGCAAACTTCGCATGACGGTGCTCTACTACATCAAATCCAAAGCAGATATTGCGAGTAAGATGAAATACTTTTTACATCGGGTTCAAATCGGACATCCAGAAGAGGGTGAGGTGCATTAGATCAGATAATGGGTTAGAGTTTGTAAATACAGATGTCGGAAGAGCATAACGGCAGAGCTGAACGATATTTGAAAACCATAATAGAAGCGGCGAGCTCTATGATACATGCGAAAGATTAAGTTTACAATTTTGCGGTGAAGTGTTTCAAAACGTTCGCAAGGCGCACGTTTATGTACTAACGGAGGTTGGAAAATCTGAGCGGGCAACCGATGATGAATCAGGCCACGATTTAAAAGATGCATTATCACAAAATCCGGTCCAAAAGATGAGGAGAATATCGGACGATACAACACAAGATCCAGCAGGAGAGATAAAATTGATGCAGATTTCTTTGGCTGAGAGTGATGAGTCTGCAACGTTCGAAGTAGCTATGAGGGGTGATTTAAGTACGTAATGGAAACATGCCATGAGTCAACAATAAAGCTTGTAATCTGGTAAAACATTTAATCTGAAATCTTGCCTGGCAGATCCATGCGTCTTTATAGGCGATGTCAATAATTCAAAGCTTATACTTGCAATGTATATATCGGGTCTTGCAATAGGAACGCACAAAAGTTTTTTTAAATAAAACAAATACGGTTTGGGATATGAATTAAGCTCTTTATTCCTGTGGAAATACATTCGATACCATTATGTATGGAACTCGATTTCTTTTGCATGGGTACCACGGACCCGCTTGCAGAAACCCAGACGCTGAACCCAATTTTCGGCGGTTTTCAAGCATAAATCGGCCGATACTGCTGCAATTTCACGTTCAATATTCGAACGAAGTTCATCAGTCGTCGCTGGCTTGTGGGCATAGACCATAGACTTGACGTAGCCCCCCAGGAAATAGTCTAACGGCGTCAAATCGCACAACCGAGGCGGCCAATTGACTGGGTCATTTCGTGAGATAACACGTTCACCAAACTTGGTTTTCAATAAATCGATTGTGACATTCGCTGTGTGGCTTGTGGCGCCGTCCTGTTGGAACCACATATTGCGCAAGTCCACATCATCCAATTCGGGCCAAAAATATGCGGTTATCATTGAGCGGTAGCGATTCCGATTCACAGTAGCGTGCCGGTCTTGATCATCACGGAATAAGTACGGCCCAATGACGCCGCCGGCCCATAAACCGCACCAAACCGAATTTCGGCATGCAATGTTGACTCATGGAGTACGTGTGGATTGCTGCCTGTGCAATAGCGCGTATATTGCTTATTGACGAAGCCATTCAGCCAGAAATGACGACGACTATAAATTGGACGTAGTAGAGGCCATTGACTCCGAATTTCGGTAGTAAATTTTAATAATTCGGGCTTTGCTGGAGATGTTTGCATTAGACGTTCAACTGGTGGTTATGTCATAATGTTCTGCGGGGGACCGGTCTTCGAAAATTCAGCAAACAGTTGCGCTTTCTACGGCCGAATAAGAGTACATGGCAGCATGTAAATCCGGTTTCGGTTGCACGAGAAGAAGCTGCCTATTTGACGCAATGTCTGATACGGCTTGTAAAATGACGTTGAGCAACACCTCCAGGCCCGTCAGAATCGGGTAGGAGTTCATTCGAGCTGCAGAGTTGAACCGTTTAGGCACTATATTTTATAAGAACGCGCTACTTCTGGCGTATGCTGACTATATCGATATCATCGGCCTGAACAACCGCGCCGTTACTTCTATATTTTCCAAACTCGATAAAGAAGCGAATTGTATGAGACGGCCCTTGAAGTGTTCGAGAGAAAGATTCTGCGAAAGGTTTATGGACCACTACGTCTTTGCGGCAGCGAATGCCGCAGACGATGGAACGATGAGCTGTATGAGCTTTACAGCGACATAGACATAGTCCAGCGGATTCAAATACAGCGGCTACGTTGGCTGGGACATGTCGTGCGAGCGTACGAAAATGATCCAGCCGTGAAAGTATTCAACGCGGTACCAGCTGGTGGTAGTAGAGGAGAGGACGTAATCCTCTACGGTGGAAAGGCCAAGTTGAAAAGGACTTGACGTCACTTGGAATTTCCAATTGACGTCAGTTAGCAGGAAGAAAGAGTGACAAATCTCTTAAGAGGTTATAGCGCTAATTAAGTATCATCTTCACACCACCTAATTTATATTAAGACACTCAGAGCGCTATAAATCTGGTGAAAAAAACCTCAATACCATAAGCCGACTAAGCATATTCAAAGTAAATTTTATACGGGAGATGTACGAAGGCGGCTGTTTTACCTTGAGATATTTACCAACCAACGAACAGCTAGCGAACATCTTTACAAAGCCTTTTAAAATGCAGAACATTGATAAACTAAATTCCCTTTCAGCATTCAGTAAACATGAGAATAACCTGTTTAATAAAAGTGGAAGTGTTAAGCATGCCAATACTTAACCCGCTAACTGATTATTATATTAGCTTATTCTTCTCATAAGTTTTCTTCTCCAATTCCATGTTCTCATAGTTATCTGCATATGCACACTTTCCAATAACGTTTTTTTACTAAGTATATAATAAGTATTGAATTACGTATTTTCAGCAACTTATAAATAAGCAATGTTTTTATTAAATGCACATCCCACAGCAACCTTCAAATTGCGAAAGCCTGTACAGCTTCCTATGCCTACAAAAAAATGTTTTTCTTAGAACTGTTTAATAACAGAATAAAAGCGATCATATACCAATAACTTTAAAGACGTATGAATGCGTAATTTTGAACAATATTTCCCGGTCATATATCGAACAACTAAGAAAGTTTGAGAGAAAAATTTTGTGATCATCTACCTTTTTACAGACACGACCGCGAAATATCCCAAAATCTGTATAATGTACATGCGAACAGCATATGTTAGCCAAATAGAACGGAAATGACGCTGAAGATAGCATAACGCCTACGACGTATTGTGTATTACCGTGTATGTGGCCGTTCGTTTCCTATAAATTTCGTAATTCACTTTCCTAGGATCTTGTCTATATTGATTGTCAGATCTGGTCTTTCCAAAGTAGGGGAGACCTTCCTGTGCCACCACCAGCGTACACTTTGAATACTTTCAAGACTGGAGCATTTTCTTCCAATACGTGCGACTGAACCTTAATTCGCTGAACTATGTCTATGTCGCGGTAAGGCTGACACATTTCCTCTGTCTTCTGATGTTGATAGCGTCCATACTTCTGCGCCTTGCAATAGCACGGGCATGATGAGGGACTTATAGAGTATGGGTTTCGTTCGTCGAGAGGGGGTAGCTTATAGAAGTGATATTGATTACATCGTCCTTACTTTCAGTCGGAGCTTGGGCACAATTATGTTGAATAATCTCGCCTTGATACCAAACGTGGCGAGGTGCTCGCCCACCGGCGGAAACAGCATTATTTGGCGACAAATTCTCTCTCCTACCACAATTCCAACATCAAACCTGCACTTCTTTACATGACAGCGATAGACGTCGCAAGGTCCAACTAATTTCTTACCTTGCCCATTTTATTCTTGGATGGCGGTGCTGTCGGCCCTGAACAATACGAGGGCATCAACCAGTTGGGCAGCGGCACCTTCCCATTAAGGGTTCATACAATCCAGGTGCATGCTCTCAATTCGTAGCCCTTAATACATCGCGTGTGGTCCTCTTCGGAAAACGGAGATTCCACCGAGGCCTGTTGATAATTTTCTTTGAGTACAGTTTTTTTTACGTGGCGGATCTCAAATACAGCATACAACCAGATTCTGGCGTTTTTTGTTGTTTTTGTATAGCGAGCCGCTTACTCCAAGACAGATGGCCGCTTGCAGCCGTACTTACTGGTGAACAGATGCTGCTGGCTTTTGGAGACCTTTAAGCTGAACATGTCGGAGTGACCCCACGAAAGCTTCTACCGTGCTTTTAATTAATAATAATAAGTATAACTTATCATTATCGGAAAAAAGAAACTTAAATAAAGTGCCAGAGTTTAAAGTATTCAAAGTACAACTAATACCGACACAAAAGGAAAATAAATACATTCACGGTTTTTCTAATAAAGCTGAAAAAGTAACCTTTCATTCTTTTCAGTTGTGTGTATTTGAGAAGAAAAATAGGAATGTATTTAATAAACGTATGTATGTAAGGGTGCCAGACTTGAGGCCGTGGATAAGAAGGACTTGCCTTTGCGTCCGAGGGCTCGGTTCTGGCTCTCTGCGGAGCCCTCTGCACCGGGAGACATTGAGGAAATCCTCCGCTATTGTAACCCGAACCTTCCGGCGCACAATTGGAAGGTTGTTCGGTTTGTGGGGTCCGAGGAACCATATCGGCAAGCGCTGATTCTGCTTAACGCGGAGTCCCTCGGCCCTCTCGCCGAGCAGCAGGGAGTCATTTCCAATGGCTTCGAGAAGGTAGTCCTTAAAATCTACCAATCCGATGCCAGAGGTAGTGACGCCATCCTTCCGGTTGAACCGGAGTTGGTGCCGGAGGTCTGCGGACCTGACGCGGAGGAAGAGGTGGAAGTCATGGAAGTTGACTCCGTCAGGTCGGACGCCGAGAGCGCCGGGGGAGTCTCCTCGGTAGCGGGGTCCGTCCTAAGCCTAAACAGGCTGTTCTATGGGGTGGAGGAGGAGAGGCTTCTTGCCTCGGATAGCGAGGACGCGGCCGTAGGGGGGCTGGAGGAGATTACTGAGGATGATTATTCTGCAGATCGATCGCCAGCACTCTAAGGCCGCGACCGCCAATTTGATGCTCCACCTTGAGCAAGGTGGGGCAGATATAGTCCTGATCCAGGAACCGTGGCTGAGCAGTAACGGTATTTCTGGTATCGGGACGAAGAACTACAAGCTTCTGGTGTCCAGTGACGCAGGTAAACCTAGAGCTTGTATGCTCGTCAGGCGTGAAATAAATACTTATTTTCTGTCTAATTTCAGTAACGGAGACGTAGTAACGGTGAGACTCGAGGACGGGGCCGAAGAACTTGGCTCATGTCCGCGTACATGGCTCACGATGATGAGGTGGAACCACCTCCAGTTCTGCTGAGGAACGTTCTGGCGGAAGCGAGGCGCAGGAAAGCCGGCGTCGTGGTGGGCTGTGATGCCAATTCGAGGCACTCCTGCTGGGGTAGCTCGGACATCAACGCAAGAGGTGAGTCTCTCTTTGATTATATAATTAGCGAAAACTTGTCTATTTGTAATAGGGGGAGCGACCCTACGTTTGTAACTTCGGTAAGGGAGGAGGTCTTGGACCTTAACCTGGTGTCGTCTGAATTGTTATCCCGTATCTCGAACTGGAGAGTTCTTAACGATCACTCCTTCTCTGATCATAGGTATATTCAATTCTCCTTGGGCGATCCGTGTCCCCAAAATCGTCCCTTTAGGAATCTGAGGAACACGGATTGGGGATCTTTACTGTAAGAAGCTGCAGGAGTTTCTTCCGGAGGAACCTCAGGGAAACTTATTCCTGTCGGAAAGTTCGATCGACAGCTTAGTGGAAAAATTCACCGTAGCTTGTAATAAAGCGATAAATATTTCGTGTCCGCTGAGGAGGCCTTCGGGCAAATCTAAGCCGTACTTGTAGACTTTGGAAATTTCGGAGCTCAGGGCTTCGAGTAGAAGACTTTTTAACCAGGCAAGGAAGAGCAAAAACCCTCGGATTGGGAACTCTATAAGATCGGATTGGGAATATATAAGTCCGAAATAAGGAAGGCTAAGCGGGAATCGTGGAGAAGTTTCTGTGAGAACGTCGAAGGATGCCACGAGTCCTCCAGGCTTAGGCGGGTGCTCGCGAGGGCTCCCGTCCCCTTGGGATGTCTCAGGGACGACTCAGGAAACTGGGCGATGAGCAGTGAGGAGTCGCTCAAACTTCTCCTCGATTCGCACTTCCCCAGAAATCCTGAACCATGTGAGATTACAGGCGTGGAACCAGGTGCCATCTATGTCCCTCCTTGCGACATATTAGAAGAGCGTCGCCTACTCTGGGCGTTGCGCTCCTTCAAAGCGTTCAAGTCACCGGGACCTGATGGTATCATTCCTGCCCAGTTGCAGATGTCCGAACGGGTGTCGTGTTGGTGGTTGGCGCCTATTTACGCGAGCTGCATAAGTAGGGGCTATATTCCCAGACTTTGGAGGAATGTGAGGGTTACATTTATTTCCAAGGCGGGTAAGAGCTCTCATGCAACCCCAAAGGACTTTAGGCTTATCAGCCTCTCTTCTTTTCTTTTGAAGACCCTGGAGAGGCAGATTGATCTTCATATAAGAGAGGAAATACCGCGGTAGCGGCTGTCGCATGCTCAGCATGCCTACTCGAAGGGCAGGTCCGTGGATACGGCCCTGCATACGGTTGTTAACGTCATTGAGGAGTCTCTTGAGCACAAGGACTCGCGATAAATCCTAGCAAGACAGAGCTGGTATTATTCACCAGGAGGTACAAAGTACCGGTCGCCCATCCCCCTTCAATAGGTGGCGTCCCGTTGGTGCTTTCTGACCGGGTCAAGTATCTTGGGTTGATTCTGGATAGGAAGCTCTCCTGGGGGCCAAATATTGAGGAAAGGGTGAAAAAGGCTTCGGTTGCGGTGTACTGTTGTCGGGGTGCTATTGGGAAGAGATGGGGCCTCTCTCCCAAGGTAAACTATTGGCTTTATGAGACTATAATAAGGCCTATAATGTTTTATGGAGTGGTGGTCTGGTGGAACTCACTAGACAGGGTATCTAAAGTTAAGCAGCTAGAGCGGGTGCAGCGGTCCGCGCTCATTGGGATCAGTGGGGCGCTTAGGACCCCACCCACTCTCGCGCTCAATGTTATGCTTAACGTGCTACCTGTGAACATTGCAGGCAGGGTTGCAGCAGCCCATGCCGCAGCCCGGCTAGAGTGCAATGGATACAGATTCAGCTCGGCCTTTGGGCATTCTAGGATTCTTGCCCGTTTCGACCTTTTCCCTCCGGAAACAGATTACTGTCTGCCGGCTCCAGCTCGGAGTTGCTCCCTATCCACTTATATCCCGCGTAGGGAGGAGTGGAAGGAGGGTGGCTTGTGGGGCGGTGGGACGGTGAACTTTTTCACGGATGGCTCGAAGCTGGATGGTAAGGTTCGGGGAGGGGTCTTCTGCGAGGACCTTTTCCTCAGCCGTAAATTTAGGCTTCCGGACTATTGCAGTGTATTTCAAGCAGAGGTGGCCGCAATAAAGGAGGCAGCCGATTGGCAACTTACCAATGTAATGCCTTCTAGACGGGCCAACATTTATTCGCATAGTCAGGCCGCTATTAAGGCCTTAGGATCGCTAATGGTGAGATCAAGACTGGTCAGGGAATGCCTGACTTCCCTCGCAGCCGCCTCGGAATATCTCGACGTTAGACTAATTTGGATACCGGGTCATAGCGACATTGCAGGGAACTGCATGGCTGATGAGCTTGCTCGGCAAGGTACCCTGGAAGTCATTTCTCCTTGCAGGGAGGGGGTGGAGGCTCCTTTGACTACCTACGAACTTCTCCTGGACAGATGGGCTTTATGTTGTCTCAGCGAGCGCTGGGAAATTGCCACGACATGCAGAATTGCAAGGTCCCTCTGGCCGAGAGTGGATCGTGGGCGCTCAATGGAGCTGATGTCGCTTACTAAGTGGCAACTCTCGACCCTGGTTGGTGTTTTGACTGGGCATTGTCCGTTGGGTATTCACGCGGTTAGGCTGAAAATAGTCTCTGACCCTTTCTGCCGCAGCTATATGGAGGAGGATGCGGTGGATTCTTCTTGTCATTTTCTGCTCAGTTGTCCTGCATTTGCGAGACTGAGGTTCAAGTACCTTGGCTCGTACTTCTTTAGCACTCCAAAAGACCTTTCTGGAGTGGAGATTGGTAATTTGCGTGACTTCTTTCGGGGCACGCAACGTTTCTCAGGTTAATCTTTCCTGACTTTTCGATTCACGTTACCGTTCATAAATTAGGTGGTATCACAACGGACTCCTACTATGTCTAAGTGCGTTACCTTTGGGGAACTACCACAGTAACCTAACCTTACCTAAACTCCTTAAAAAGTACCCAAATTTAAGAAGATGTGTGGAGTCATTGGAATTTTTATAGAACTTGCGAAACGTATTCTTGAAATTCTTTAGATATTTCCAACGCTTATTATACACTTTTTATTAAAAACGGACGTGTTTATTTTTCGCTCGTGATTCTTGTACTATTTCTACTATTATGGCAAGTGTTAATAATTATAACTATAATTAGTGCGCTGGTTTGAGGTAGTGACTCTTATTTGAATTTAATTGCTATAATCATTTTATTCAAATGATATACAACAATATTATCAAAATAATAATTTATTCATAATGCCCTGCGAATGTGGACAAAGGGTTGATCGCAATGCACCGAAAGTGTTGTGTGCGAAGTGCAATGACCTTTTTCATTTGAAATGTGTCAACATGTCATCTGCTGATCTTGATTTTTTAATCTCTTCAAAGAAATCATTCTTCTGTAAAGTCTGTTCGGTTGCGCGTCGCGCATCCATACGTACTCCTCCACCAGGTGCTTCGCCTATCGTCTCTAATAATGCTGAGAGCATCGGCGAGTTATGTGAAAATATCCAACAACTATCTCTGCTCGATATTGCTAAAGACATTTCTGCTTTACGCTCAGAAAATACTAGTATACTTACTACCGTGAATTCGCTAAAAAATGATAACACTCAGTATTTACAAAAGCTGAATGCTCTATCAGACGAAGTTTGCTCTCTGCGCTCATTAATTGACGCTAAAAACAATACTATCACCTCGTTAACTAACGAAATAAAAGCCATGCATACTGTTGTTACTTCCTATGCTAGTGAACGCGAATCAACCCGCAAAGTAAAACAAAAAGCCAAACAGTCAACCTCTAAACAGGAAAAAAATAAGAGTAACTTGGCTGCAAAAGCAAAAGGCAACAACAATGACTCTGCTGCAAAAGCAAAACAAAGCGCGAGTAAAGAAAAGCCGGAATCTGATACAGCCTGAAGCTGAATCTCTTACTCCCAACGATGACAATATTAACGATGATATCGCTGCTAAGCAGAAACCTGTTTTCGTTGACAACAACAATGTAACATTATCTGCTGAACCAGCCAATACGGCTGTAGATGACAGCGTTGTTATTATCGATGCAACTGATATTCAAAGTGATCAGGCTACCGAAGCTGAGTGGCTTGAAGTTACGAGGAAGAAGAAAGGTGGTAAAAATCTAAGTACCGGTAATGATATGTCCCACATCAACATCGTCGCATCTCCGTCTTCTTCTGCGTCAGCTGTTATTGACACTAAGGCTGAAGTTACCATTGCGAATGGCAACAACAATCATCAAAATGCTCTTATGGAGATAAATACTGCAGTGAACAACAATGATGATAAACAAATGCGCATTATTGGTTCAAATGTAAGCACTGAGATTAGTGTTGCAAAAACTAAATGGCTTTATATTGCGTCGTTTTTGCCATCCGTTACAACCGAAAATATTATTGAGTACGTTTCTAAATACTCTGGGATACAAAGAGAGTTGCTTTCTTGTCACGGGCTTATTAGGAAAGGTACTGCCGTTGAATCGTTGAAGAGAATTACATTCAAACTTGGTGTTCCCATATCTTGGTTTGATAAGATGCTCAATCCAGAGCTTTGGCCTGCCGGTGTGATTGTTTGCCCTTTTCGGTTAGGCCGCAAGAGGTTCGAACCGAAGACATAGTCACTAGATCTCACTTAGATAATAGTAAACCTATTAATAAGTCAAAAGCGAGTTATGCGCTTTATTATCAGAATGTTAGTGGTATGCGTACTAAATCATCAGAATTTTATCGTAACGTTAGTTCACACGAGTATGATATATTAGCTCTATCAGAGACTTGGTTAAATGAAAATTTCTCATCTAACGAATTTTTCGACGGCTATTATAACGTATTTCGTAATGATCGGTGCCCTAACGCCACTGGTCTTGAGAGGGGTGGTGGTGTTTTAATTGCTATCAGAGCTGATCTAATTAGTAAACTAATTACAAGTAATTTGATAGATGATGGCGTTGAACAAATCTGTGTAAGCGTTAAGTTTAATGACAATAAAACAATTATAAAAGTTTTGTCTTATATTCCGCCAAGTAGTGAAATTGCTGTCTATCAGAAACACTTAGATAATATTAATAGTGTTATAAATATTTCTAATCCGTCTGATGAGATTATATATTTAGGTGATTTTAATTTAAGTAATGTCTCCTGGTCAAGTGACTGTAATACTTTACCCACAAATATCAGATCTGATATCGATATGCTTGTTGTTAGCACTCTGTTCTCGTATGGCTTGAAACAATACAATTCCCAACCAAACAGTAATGGTAGGTTCCTTGATCTCGTTTTTGGATCTGATGATCTAAGAATATCTTGCCTGGAGTGTCTATCTCCAATCTTGGTAAACAGATTCCATCACAATGCTTTGGTTGCAAATTTCGAGTTTTATAACTTTGATATAACCACAGTTGCAAATATTTCTGAATATAATTATTTCAAGGCTGATGCTACTTCTTGGACTCCACTAACGGGCCTGAGGCCTCTTATGTAATTTTAAAGCAAAAGGTTTCATTAGCAGTTTCCAATTTTGTTCCGCGAAAACGGAAAACTTTGAGTAATAGACCACCATGGTTCAATATTAGACTTAATAGTATTAAAAATAAAAAACGTAAGGCCTTTAAAAAGCATAAAAGGAGCAGGAGTGAATCCGATCGTCTTATCTTTGTCAGGCTTAAATCTACTTTTAACTGTCTTAATAAGTTCTTGTTCAGACAATATATGAATAATCTGGAATCAAAACTGAAGACAAACCCATCTAGTTTCTGGTCAGTTATTAATTCCAAGAGAAAGACTAACGGATTTCCGATGTGCATGGAGTGTGACGGTGTATCGTCCAATAATGCGGTAGATATCTGCAACTTATTTGCCAAATTATTCCAGAAGGTATACTCTACCTAGTCCGACATTCTACTCTGGTTCTCTTGGTCGAATTTCTTCTTTTGATATTACCGCCGAAGATGTATCTCTGGCAATTTCAAAATTGAATAATAGTCCGAAGTCAGATAGCGAGGGATTTTCTCCTATATTCTTCAAACTATGTTCGAATACAATTTCAGAACCCCTGGCACTTCTTTTCCAGGGTTGCTTGAGCTATGGGATCTTTTTAGACTCTTGGAAGTTATGCTCCATAAATCCGGTATTCAAGTCTGGTGATCGCAATGATATTCGCAACTACAGACCTATTGTTAAGCAGAGTACTCTGGCAAAACTATTCGACCATATCCTTCAAAGCAAATTGTTTGATTTCATAGAGGAGGCTTTTGTTGAGAGTCAGCATGGATTTTTTCCTGGCAGGTCTACCTCTACTAATTTGGCTTTAGTCACTAACCAAATTGTAGATGCCTTTGAAACCCATGCGCAACTAGACGTCATATATACTGACTTCTCGAAAGCATTTGACAAGGTTGATCACTCTATGCTATTGCACAAATTGGAAATGTACGGAGTGAGTGGAAGTTTGCTGAAATTCTTCTCAAGTTTTTTATCGAATAGAAAGCTTTTTGTGTCAATCGGAGCCAACCAGTCTACTGCGCTTATCAATGCTTGGTCGGGAATCCCACAGGGAACCCACTGTGGCCCTCTGTTGTTCCTAATCTTCATTAATGATTTGCCTCAAAAATTCAAATTTGCCAAATGTTTAATGTTCGCAGACGACGTCAAACTCTTTCTAACCGTGCATGATACTTCTGACTGCGTTAACTTGCAATATGATCTCGATTCGTTTAATGAATGGTGTACATGTAATAACTTACTTTTAAATACTAACAAATGTTGCGTTGTTTCCTATTCAAAAAAGGTAACTATCACCTCTTTTAACTACAAACTGAATGCCGGATCTTTAAATCGTTGTCGGGAAATTAAAGACCTGGGTGTAATTTTTGACAACCAGCTCTCTTTTTCTGGTCACCTTGACTTTATTGTTTCTAAATCTTTCGCAATGGTTGGGTTTATTAGACGTAATTCCTGTGACTTCAAGGATCCTATGACTCTGAAGGCACTTTTTACGTCATTGGTAAGAAGTCGCTTGGAATATTGCTCGATTATATGGAGTCCATTCTATGAAGCGAATTCATTTAAAATTGAGAGAGTTCAAAGAATTTTCACCAAAATTGCTTTGCGTATGCTTTATTGGCCTGATGGCCTCCCATCGTACATCAGCAGGCGTAAATTGCTCGGCCTTCAGGCTTTGCATGACCGAAGAACTTGTATCTCCCTCATGCTCGCCTATAATGCTATCAACGGTAATATAAACTGCT
>CATOUQ010000051.1:0-49674 GCA_951828415.1 Anomoia purmunda
CACCATGTTATCATAATAAAAAGAAACTACAATAATTTCCAAATAATTTGTGTTTTATTCAAAATCAACATCGCCCTTAAAATTTAACCACCCTTTATATACAATCTAGTTAACATGCCAGCTAGCAAACAGACAGACGTTCTTATATATATATATATATATATGTAATATATAAGTACTATATGTATATGTTCGCTTGAGTAACTTGAGTGTTAATTAAATTGTACGAAGTGAATTATTAAAGTTTTTCTGCTATGTTGCAAATGGGCAGCGACAAGTGACTGACACTGAATGCTACCTGAAAGTGGTTGATAGGACAGTTATGATGTACATATGTAGACTAAAGCCAAGTGTCGGTTTGCATATTGAAGCGAAAAGTGTTGTAAACGCGAATCCAGAGGATAAACTATTGTACCACAGGCTGATCCAACAACTTGTATACCTTCATTACGTGACTTAGAAGGCTGCTATTTTACACGATGGGATATTAACTCGCTAGAATTAAGCTTGACGCTTAATTGAGGACCAGATTTCGTGAATGTGGGCACTATAGAGGACATAGTTGTGGTGCGTCCACGTGAAAAGGGCCCACTTTGTCGCATCTAATTTCCGAGATATGTATATAGATTTTACATGGATCGAATTTCGTAATTTTTTATTATGATTTATTATGAAACTATATACATTTACGCATCGAATGACACCAAATTCAGCTTCCTAGGTATGATAGAAGTAATTAATTTTATTTTTTGAAAAAAAAGAAAAAGGGCCCACTTTGTCGGATTGGAGAAATATGAAGCATTTCCGTGTTCTATGGACTTTTTTTGAAAGAAAAAGTGATAATTTGGACTTTTAACTCATAAGTGCCAGCGAAATAGTTCTTGCCGCATTTTTGAGGCAATGACCTACTATAGCGACCGGAAAGAGATTCCTACTTCAAAA
Organism: Anomoia purmunda; assembly: GCA_951828415.1. Lineage (NCBI taxonomy): Eukaryota > Metazoa > Arthropoda > Insecta > Diptera > Tephritidae > Anomoia > Anomoia purmunda. Next base: position 943 of record CATOUQ010000051.1, read on the forward strand.
AAATCCCCACCAGAGGGTTGGCGCTCGGAAATTAAAAACAGTAATAATGATTATCGATATTGATCATCAGGATCACTGTTTCTGTAAGTCAATATAATAAAATATTCACTGTTGAGTCCATTTCAATTTTTTTACTTCCCCATCTTCCTGATGCATTGTTTCAAACGTTAACTCATTCATAATTTTCTGTGATCATCGGTTGAATTAGTTGAAAAAGCAAATATTTAGAAAAGGGCCCACTTTGTCGAGTTGATGTTAATTAGTTGTTTCACAATATAATAATAATTGAAAAATGATCTAATAGTATTTTTTCTCATGCTGACTATGTACCTGTTCGATTCAAACGAACACCCATTTAACGTTCGAGTAGAAATGAAAAAAAACTCGAACTTTCAACTTCAAATTGATTTTTCTCACTTAGTCATTTTTCGGATATTCACCTTCAAAGTTCTATATTTCCCTCAATTCTTCAGTTAGGATGGTCTTAATTTGTCTCAAAATGTTCGAAAATCAACCAAGAAGACGCCTATATGCATAACTCCAATGCCGCCGAAGTGGGCCCTTTTCACGTGGACGCACACATTTTAAGCTATCTGTGAACCATACACTTAGGGAGAATTATCGCTGAAAAAGTAGGCAGCCTTCTCGAAGAAAATGATGGTATTGGAGGGAAAAACTATTCCATATGCGGATGATATTATAATAGCAATCTCAGGCAAACAAACGCCTTTCAATTGTACTATTTCAAAGATCTCTCCACAAATATTCCCTGTGATGTAACAGGTAAGGTCAAGTTAGATTAAACCGTTAGCTTTAACAGGGTTGCATTTTTTATTTTTTTTTATTCGAAGTTAGCCATAACTTGTCAACCTTTGTTTACATTTCTTCCTTTCACAACAAACTACAAGCTATGCATTTTATTTGTTGAAGTTTAATTTTTGAAAACAAGAAAGTTTTAATTTGAGTTTTGTGAAAAAGGTTCGGAGAGGAGAAAATAATATTTGTGCAAGAAGAGCGAGGGTAAAAACATGGGAACTTTTTTACAGTTCCGGTATTTCTTAAGTAATTTCTCATTATTAAATAATAATGCATATATTTAGTACTTTTAAGCAACGAAGATTTACTTGGAATTCGAATAATTTAGTTTGCATAATTCTATCCGAATTCTCATTCATGCACTTCTGCTTGCATTTTGTAAACATGGATGTTTAGTATTGAAAAACTTATTCAAGGTTATTATTTCTACATAGGAATTATTACTAAAGTTTATACTGCGTCAGAGAAATATCAAACTGCATTGAATTGCACTTGTTTGGAATTTTCCTTGAATTTGTGTTATTTTCGTTATCCCGCTACAATTGCATTTTTTCCGCAAATTTATACCGCATTTACAAACCGAGCTCCGGTATAGTCATTTCCATTCTTCATTGTTTTGCATAGCTGGATTTTTTGTAAAAAAAAAAACAATACTTTTCTATAACTACATTTCTAAGGCTGCCAAATATTGAAATCTTCAGGCGATCCCAAAGTTTGATAAGTTCTCTAATGAACTCTGGAGAGTGTAGAATTAATTTGCGATTTATAGGCACATTGGAAGTGACAATCTGTTTTAAATAAATTAAGTATTGTATTAGGTCCCGATTTGTAGTCAGCTTGTAACTTCGGTTCAAAAAATATTTTTTACATCTGCGATCGCTTCTACAATAAAATTTCAAACTTTCAAGAAAATATATTTTCGATATAAGCTAAGAAACTCAAACACTTGCACACCGATTCGAAATTTTCTCCAAACTGAGTTACAATGCGCCAAGTGTACTGAACTTTTGGATGTTCGAGTGTTTTACATACAAAATACCTTAATTTAGGTCATGTAAAGTTAAATAATAGAAAAGCAAAAACTGGAAACCTCCACACAAACATTAAAAACATTACAAATCTATTTTTTGTGGATAAAGTCTAACACTAATACTTTGCAAAGTCCTCATACTTTTATGAGAGCTTTAGACTTATAGTACAAAAGTAAAAAACTAGGGATACTATTTTCAAGATTAGTGAAGGTACAAGTCGCAGTGACTTTTGAGGTCAGAACCTTTTAGGGGTCAAATAGTATTATCTTGAGCGAGCCCTTTTCGGAATTTTTAAAACATCGGAAATCAAATAAGAAAGCTATATGGAAAAACACGATTTAGCTGTTTCTCAGCGGGTGCCTGAAAAAATGTTTGCACACAAAATTGTTTGCCAACATAAATGTTCAAATAAAATTGGCACGTTGAACTTTTTCCCCCTTTGTATAACGTGATATGGTTTATTGCTTAAATATCCATATTCGATATTCAAACGCATCTTTGGTATTTCTATAAGGTCATTGTATTGACATACGAACATTTTTAAACCAGTACGTACACTTATGGGCCCGCATATATTCTTATATTTACAAAGGCCATAAGCTATGCAATAAAAAAAAAACATGAATAACTGTTGAATTTTTATGGTGTGTTCCTTTAACGTTTTTACGCAATAAAAGGCACGCACATAAACGCGCTCGCACTTTCACAGAAATCAACGCACACTCACGCCTACACTTCAACATTCAAAGGACACACAGGTACATAGTACATACATATTATATATATAAATACAAGGACAATGCAAACAGAAATGTCAAGCCGCTGACTTTTCCCGTTAAATTTTTATTTATTTTTTTCTTCTTTTCTGTAAATACTTTTGATTGTCACAGGTGAGCTTTTAAGAAACTCTCCCCTTGGAGAGTGAATCTGAAAAAATTTTGAATAAATATTGGTTAATGTATGGCAAATTTTTAATATATTGTATTAAGGTTCGGCATTTTTAAATTTAATAGTACTACTCATATGTTAAGTATTTAAGAAATGTGACCCATCAATTGTCTAGGACGCTTTGGGATGAGCATCGGTAGAATATATTGATTGATGTTTGACCTTATTAGTCCTCTCAATTGCCCGTGGTAGGTTGATTTTTATATACTGTTTGAAAGTGAAATCACTGAGCAATCAATGCAATGAACGGAGATTTGTAATTTGTAGAACGGCGTCATTGAATCTGCCCTTGATATAAAATCATAGAACTTGGTCAAGATTTTCTTTGATAAAATCGCTATCTAGCTTAACGTAAATAACTTTAAGGCGGCAACTTATAGACAATTTTTGACTATTTAATTTCTTTCTCTTAAAGTTATTTTTATTTTTATAACCGAACCCAATACTTGCTTTACCTAACGTAGGTTGGTATTGAAAATCGGTTTAATCGTATAATTACCTTGTATCTACTTTCCAAAACAAAAACCCATAATTCGTATTATAATTGGAACTTGTATGGCATTAATTCGCGGCACTATTCTCACGACAACCGCTTTGTTCCGCTGCTAACTTTGCACTCACTCTCTCGCTCGAACAACCTAATTCACATAAAAGTGTTTTGTTTAAATGAAAAAAATACCATATTTTAGTAAATATATAAAATATAATTAGCTGAATTTTGATATACAGAGTCGGATAAGTGGGTAATTTTTATGAAAAAGATGAGCGTAACAACGTGCAGGCATTCCTGAAACTACTTGGCGAAAGTCTGCCAAATTTAGTGCACACTTTACATTTTAAATTAGTTAGCGAAATCTTTACATTTATAGAAACCGGTAAAACTACGCCCACCTCCTATATAATGGTAATTTGCAAAAACCAAATGCGATATTTCCATAACAGTTGAAGACAGAATGAGAAGTAGTCGTCTTCGCGGTGCTCGAACCAATTTAGCTCTAAAACCTGTTAGCGAACGCATTCGCAGAAATTCACTTAGAAAACAGAAATTTATGTCGACGGAAATGGATGTATCGACCAGATTAATTTCAAGACTTATTCCAGATGTTGTCCACATGACAGCCTACCGTCGACCTTCCGACAACACGTTTGAAGCAAATTAGACTAAATCGATGCAAGCGGCTTCTTCAGTAACACGCGGTCAATGGCCAAGAAAGTATCCTTTTTACAGATGGGACAATTTTCGCTGTTGAAGAAGTTTTTACTTATCAAACGACAAGCAAATCTACGCAAATACTTCCAAAGGCGCAAAAAATGTTATTCCAACCGTTCAATGTGATCACCATCCAGCTGCTGTAATAGTTCGATGGGGAGTCTCCTCTTCACTTTCGTGAAAAAGGGGTTGAAACTGGGGCAAAATTGTACCAGCAGGATGCCTTATGCTGGAAACACATGAGCAGAATTCTCCACGCAGAAACAAAAATTTGTACTGATTTGACAGTTGGCGTTCTGAAGTTGAGTGCAGTGATGCAACCCATGTTGAAATTGAATTTATCTGCGCAGATACAGTGCTGACAACATGAAAAAGCAATTTTTCGTTGTCAAACGTCATTGTTGCCAACATTAGAAGTGACATCTTTTAAGATTTGCACTAACAGATGCGCAATAACAATGGAAGAGCAATTGATAGAGTTTGTGAGAGAAAACAGGTTTTTGTATGACAAAAGGCACATATGCTACAAAAACATTTACCTGCGCGATCAAAAATTTCAAGAGGTGTCTACAAAGGTGAATATTCCAGGTACGTAAATTATTCGTTTAATTACATACTAGCCTACAAACCTAATACTTCCGACGGTTTGTTTCAGCTGAAAAGTTAAAAGCCCGCTGGCGAACATTGCGCGATAAATTTTTTAAGGACTTGAAACAAAAACCATCTGGAAGCAGCATTGATTCTCTTTACAAGAAGTTGAAGTGAACATATCATTTGATGTTTTTAAAGGACGTGGAAATGGACAATTTAAAGTAAGTTTTTTGAAGTGCATATTTAAAGTAAATATCAAAAATTGTCGATGTTTTCCAGCACACACGGAAATTATGAAAACGTAGAAGAGCTGTTACTTGACGACACTACAAGCTTCAGCGGAACTTTGTCTGACAATTCAAGCATCTCGAATGTCAGCGCAACGCAGGATTCACCAATCCCACAAAAAAAAAACACAAAATAAACGGCAAATTCATGAATTGCTTGAAAATGCAAATAAAAACTTCCAGCTAGTAGCATCAATAGCCGAAAATTCATTAGCGGATAATGGGCAAGCGCAAAAAAGTGCAACAACACTTTTCTTTGAAAGCCTTGCTGTTCAAGCGGATCAGGCAAACCTTTCTTCTATGGAAGTTTCGTCGCTTCAGCTGCTAATGACGCAATCTTTTCATAACTTTATGTTAAATAGAAATAAATAAATGTTTTGCGATATTTTTTTTTATTAAATAAAGTACAGATGGAAATTAATTTTATTATTTATTGTGAACAATGTAATTTTTGAGGAGGTCTCGTGCATCAAATGCACTTCGCTTTGCATTTGCCCATGACAAAATCGAAGTCTGCTCCAAAGGCGTAACAGATTCTCTCCATTGTCCTTCTACTAATAGGCCGTTTTCATTTAAGTGGTCAACAAAATTTGAGGGACAATATTCAGTTGGACTATGAAATTTTACAAAATTATGTGATATAACCGTTGCTTTTACTATTGTATTAGCATTTTCGGGAAACACATTCAGAGGATTGTTCAGCAATCGCCATCTAGCTACCAATATACCATATGTATTTTCGATTATCACTCGCGCTTTAGATAAGGTTTTATTAAAATAATCCTTGTTCGGCTCCAAACACCTTCCAGGATATGGCCTCATCAAATGTTTCATCAACGGAAAAGCAGCATCTCCCACATAGTAAAATGGATATTTTATCTGACTACGTGGAAGATTTTCTGCTTCTGGCAAATTCATTGTGCCGTTTAATATTCGTTTGCCAAATCCACTGACTTTTAAGACTCCTCCGTCAATTTGACTACCGTATGCACCTATGCCCACTGCGGTAAATGTATACTTGCTGTCACATACCGCTAGTAATATAATGCTAAAGTAGCCTTTATAATTATAGTAAATTGATCCTGACTTTCTTGGGCACTTTAAGTGGATATGTTTGCCGTCAACTCTCCTAAAACATGCGGCATTCCTGATTTTTGGTAGTATGGATCTGCTATTTCTCGCCATTCATTTTCATTTGGTTGTGCTAAATATATTCCTGAAAGTTCATTCCAAATGGCTGCGCATGTTTCTAAAATAATTTCTCCAACCGTCGATACACCTACTCTGAAAGACCAGGCTAACATTTGGCGACAAACGCCATGAGCCAAATATCTAAAAGTTCATGAATAAATTTTATTATTCATTTTTATATAGTTTCATTTATGATCAAGCTTACACTAATGTTATTGCCAGCCGACATTCTGGTGGTATTGGACGCCTTATACAATGTTACTTTGTAATGCGCTTTTTAATTAATGTCAGTAGTAAGTTAAATTCATTGACCCCCATTCGCGTTGCTTTTCGGAACTCCGCACAGTTGTTGTTTTTAATGTGTTTGAATAATTTATTGAAAAATCCATGAACTTCCCTTTCATTTTCAGTATATATGGAAAGTGTCCATATTCGGGATCGTCTTTCTTCAGTTAACGCACAAATTGTCAATAAATCAATATATTGCTTTTGGACTGTTATAAGAAGAAGCAGCTTTTGGATTTTTCTCTTTTTCTCGATTTCCATTTTGATTCACTCTAACTTTTTATAATAAAATAAAACACACAACTGAATCATCAACTACATGCCAAATAATCTATATGCAAGCAGATTATCTGCACATGTGTTTCCAGCATTAGACGGCGTGGTAAATCATTTAGGCAATACTCTCTTCGATGGAGAGCATTGGATCGAGGCAAAAACCACCCAACAGTGGCTGAAAAGCAATATTCCTGGTTTTATAGCTGCAGATAATTGACCGTCTGGCGCTCTGGATTTGAATCTATTGAATTACAGTTTGTAGTCAGAGTTGGAGAAAGAGCCCTTTTGAATACCCCACTGAAATTTAGAAAGCCTCAAAATACCTTTAGATCGTGTGAATGAGAAAGGGGACCATTTCGAATGAAATATTGTACATCGCTCATCTAATAAAGGGTCTTGCAGTAGGGACGCTACATTTTTTCCCGCTATTTTGACATTTCTCTTCAGTAAGGTTTGCCATTTCATCATGGAAAGATATACGATCCAACAAAGAGTCGAAATTATTAAAATTTACTACCGAAATTCGGAGTCAATGGCCTCAACTTTAAGAGCGCTACGTCCAATTTATGGTCGTCGTAATTTCTTGCTGAATGGCTTCGTCAATAAGCAAAATATACGTTATTGGACGGGCAGCAATCCACACGTACTCCATGAGTCAACATTGTGTCCCGAAAAAATTACGATGATTCAGCGTAGGGTGCCCGTGGTGCCCATGCAAAAGAAATCGAGTTCCATACATAATGGCATCGAATGTATTTTCACAGGAATAAAGAATTTAATTCATATCCCAAACTGTTTTTGTTTTATTTGCAAAAACTTTTGTAGCGTTCCTATTGCAAAACCCGATATATGTATTAATTAATAAAATTAACTATACTTGTAACAGAACTTATGGCAGGACTTAATGCCAAAACTCAAAATATTCAATTTGTTTTTTAATCATATAACAAATTCGTTCAAATATGTATAAAGAGAGAAAAGTGTTAGAGATTCCAAGGTTTTGAGAAAAGGCGTGTGCGTTAAAAAATAATAATTAATTCTCACAATTTAAAATGAGTATCCACTAACTAGTTTTAATGTACACAGCAAGTAGCTATTGTTAATTTTTTATGAAAATTTTTTGAATAATTTTGGTCGAACTTCTCCTACAATTTGTTGTATGCGTCTTGATGTTGTAACACAAATTGAGAGACCTACAGTTTTACGCCAACTCCGAACGGCGAATGTTTTTTTTTTTTTTTGTGAAAAGTTTTTTCATGGCAGGAATACACACGGAGGTTTGACATTGCCTACCGAGGGCGACCGGAATTGGAAAAAAAAGTTTTCTATAATTGTTGATGTAACTTGCCCCGGGCAGGATTTAAGCCCGGGACCCACCGAATGAAGTGCGCCATAGGTGTGTATGCACCAAATTTAACAGCAACTTTTTTCTGCAACTATACAAATTTAGTTCCCAGCATTATTATTTGGCTCGTCATATAAGATCTATTCTCCTTAATTTTTCCAACAGAATAAGCTTATGTCGGGGTTTTTTTTATTTGCAAATATTTTTTAAAGCGTAACAGTTTTCGATAGGGACATACAAAGTACATAATTAATATACATACATACTTATTAAACCAAAGCAAATGTTACAAAGATATAACTCCTTAGTTGCTCTTAGCTTATTTTATTTTATAAACATTATTGTTAACTCTGTTTGCATGTGAAGTGATGACATCACACTGTTTGCTTTGTTTTAAAAGTACTGGCAAAATTTAAAATTATTTAAGGAAATCATTACTAATATTGAGTAAATTTACTTCCTCAAATTAATGAAACAATGTACTGATAATGGACCAGAATTACAGAAAAAAACAGGTGACTCTAGAATAAGGAATCTGGTTTCTTATTTTAGGTAAATGCCTGTTTCGTAAAATGCTCCCTGGGCAACCTTTCATTTTCTCATTAAAGCAGGGTACCTGCATCGAAGGTAGTTAACGAGTTCATTTTTATCCATCCACAATGTAATCATTGTGAGCAATTTCCAGCGGCATGGGTCCCGGTAGATCAATGTCCTGTTAAAAGTGTCGCGAGTATCGCAACGTTAGAGTACCAGAAGAGCGGACGGTTTCGGACTATGTTAATTTTGCGCCCTGTGGTATCATTAAAGAGATGACTTAAGATCATACAGATAATTTTTTTTATTTATTAATACTATTGGGACTAGAATCGGCACCTCATTTTGAACTATCAGTGGTCGGCAGCCAATAATCTGGCTATGACCAGTGACCCAAATTAAATTTACTGAGAGCTGATTGTAGCAGTCATTTAGTTGCTGGGACGATTTTCCGTCATCTGTTTTTGAGAACAAAAGTGACAAAACGAAATCATTTAGTAGAGTTCGGCATTGTTCAGCTAGATTCGATTTGGTTGAGAAATGTTCCGAGAAAATATTTCTCGAAAATGTTTAGCATATGTTTCCGAAGACAAGAGCCTCACTAAATTCAACTTTATACATTATATCGATGAAAGCACAACAGATTAAAATTGTGAGACACTTTAAAAAGATCGTGACGTATTGCCCTTGACCTTTGACCATTATCCTCCAAACATCCTAACCTCCTATTTTTTCTGTACCGGGATAAATATGATACAAGGTGGCGCAAAAGTAAACTTCCGATATTTTTTGGCTGTAATTTAAAAAAAAATGAAAAACTTTGATTCTTCTTGTGGATTATTTTTGTTTGGTCTTTTAATTTTTTTTACATCAAGTCGAGAATATGATGTCATGTAAATGGCCGCCGCCACAGTTGATTGCCCTTTGAGCCCTTTTTATGGCATTTTCCATCACTTTGGCCAAAACTTCCGGCGATAGGTCCTCACATTCTTGACGGATATTCTCTTTAAGAGCTGCAAGAGTCTGAGGCTTGTTGACATAAACCCGCGACTTCAAAAAGCCCCAAGTGGCACGTGCAGTGTGTGCCGTTGCACCGTCCTGTTGGGACCACATGTTTTCCAATCCCTATTCATCAAGTTGCGGCAAAAAGAATTCGTTGATCATTGCTCTGTAGCGCTCACCATTCACAGTAACCGTTTTGGCCCGCGACGTCTTCGAAGAAAAAAGGTCCGATGACCCCTCCAGCGAAAACAGCACACCATACAGTGACTTTGAGCGGGTGTAATGGCTCTTCGTGGCTTACACGGGATTTTCAGTGCCCCAGAAGCGTAAATTTTGCTTATTTACGTACCCGCTAAGATGGAAATGGGCCTCATCACTCATGACTATTTTTGATGAAAAATTATCTTCCTCTTGGTGGTGATTAAGGATGGCTTGAGCGTATGTTAGACGCGATTGGCGGTCAGCAGCTAACAGCTGATGCACCGTCTGGACTTTGTACGGAAACATCTTCAAATCTTGTACCAAAATTCGCTGTAAAGACCGTCGACTGTCGATGGCGCTTCCATGACATCCTCGGCTACAGCAGCAATATTCTCTGCAGAACGGCTACTCCGGGGTCTGCCACGCCTGGCAGCATCTCGTGTTGTGCGTTGGACGGCGAGGAAATCTGCGACGAAATTCACGTTGTGCCAAAGTCACCGACCGATTATTGGTCAAATAAATAGTCAGCAATATTCCGGGTTCTAGAGCAGTGTAGCGTAACATTGTTTATTAGCGTGTATTTCGCATGTGTTTACTACACAAATGTCAAAACAGAACTGACATTAGGGGCCAATCGCAAAATTTATAGCATTTTCTGATAGGAGGATTACTTTTGCGCCACCTTGTATTAATATGTTTTGGTAAATACTCGAAATCAGGAAATTTGTTCCAAAAATATATTTTCTATTTAACAAACAAGTCTGTGTGTTTATCCAATAGATTATTTCTTTGTGTTTCGTGTCTACATTTTTTTTCCAGTAAGAGAATTTCCTTCTCCTCTATATTTTACCAACCAACCAACAAAATATGTTAAGCGGAACAATGCAAGTGCAGAAGATTTCGTGTGAGCCCATGAAATACGTGCAGCGAAAGTTGACTGTGTTGAACACAATTTCCCATTTGAAGCACCGTTCAATAAGCTTCTTGTAAATATTTATGTACAAAAAGTGCACTCTTGTGCAGCTAGAGCAAGATAAGCACATCGAGCGTATGTGGCAAATGGCCAAACCATAAACTCAAGGCTAGAATAAAGGTGAAATTTTGTACATTTTACTTTTCCATTGTACTTATGGTGGCATATTTGAAAGATTACCAGACCTTGTGTGCCTATTGAGTATACACTTGAGTTGCAATCTGCAGATAAATCATTTCGTATACCGGTAACAGAAAAAATAAAACATCTTTTTAACTTGTTTGTGAAGCAAGGTACCTATATAAAAGCGCCTTATGCATATTTGTATATTTGTGTCAGGTGGTGCGAAATTGTAATTTTATTGTCCATGCGTGCAATAGGAGTGCATATGTACTAGCAAAATTATTAGGTATATTTTATAAATCAATGCAAATATAGAATGTAACTTTGAAATGGTGTTCTTAAAGTCAAAAAAAAAAAATTTTAAAGTTTCGGTTTTAAATATTATATAAAAAACTAAAGATTTTGAATGCAAATTGTGTAAATCTAGTTGTTGATTGATGTAATTTAAAAATAGTTAAAAATATAGAAAAATGGCATTGAACCCTTTCAATGTCATACCAAGAGGTATACAATCAGAACCCTAGAAGAATCACATAAGAAAATTTCCTTTTATGGTTGCATTGCAGTCAAATTGTAACTGAGCGTCCCAGTGAGCGGGATGTTCAAAATTTGTTTACCATTCACAGTAACGTGCCGGTCTTGATCATCACGGAAGAAGTACGGCCCAATGACACCGCCTCCACATAAACCGCACCGAACCGTAATTTTTTCGGCATACAATGTTGACTCATGGAGTACGTGTGGATTGCTGCCTGTCCAGTAACGAATATTTTGCTTATTGACGAAGCCATTCATGACGACGACCATAAATTGGACGTAGCGCTCTTAAAGTTGAGGCCATTGACTCTGAATTTCGGTAGTAAATTTTAATAATTTCGACTCGTTGTTGGATCGTATATCTTTCCATGATGAAATGGCAAACCTTACTGAAGAGAAATATCAAAAGAGCGGAAAAAAATATGGCGTCGTTTGCTGTCACTATCGGTCTAATTTTGTAGCGTCCCTATTGAAAAACCTGTTATATATATATAACTAAATTATCAGAATGAAAAGCAAAATCTATTAAACTATGTCTGTGTGCTTGCCCGTCCGCCTCGAGTAACTATTAAAATATCTCAACGAAGGTTTCGCAAGTTGCGCAACGATCGTGGGTTTTTCAAGAAGAAATAAAATGCATATAGTTTAATGTTATAGCCAAGCATTAAGCTTTATTATAAATACAAGGGTTTGCCATTATGTTCTAAAAATGATTTCGGGCAAGAGACCGCCGCGGCTGATTCGAATAACTTCCAGCCCAATTTTTTGGCAGCAATTTGGGCCGTGTGCCAGTAATAACCCACCTAATAATCTCTTCCAAGGCGTCAAACGTCTCGCTGTTATCGTCGTAGACAAGCGACTTCACATAATCCCACAATAGATAGTACAGCGGTGTTAAATCGTATGACCTTGGAGGCTACGGTGTATGGCATTTAGCGCCGTCTTGTTGGAACCAAAGGTCGTCCACATCAACATCCTCCAATTCAGCCACGATAAAATCATTAGACATGGCTCTGTGGCATTCCCCATTGACTGTAACATTATGGCATGCTTGATTTTTAAAGAAATATGGACCAATGATTCTCTGTGCGTATAGATCATATCAAACAGTGACTTTTTCAGTATGTAACGGCGTCTCAATAATGGCTTGTGACAATTTTGTTTATTAACGCACCAATTCAACCAAAAGTTGTTCCGGAATAAGGCTATTTATTAGTATAAATCAAGTAACAAAAAACCATTGAAAACCACACTTCTGAAAATATACCCTGTAAACTTTTCACACCCGAACTTAGTGGTTTCTTTGTAACAGCATAAAGCAACCCTGATAGATATAGACATAGGTACACTTTATATTTGAACTGGGTAAGAAAAATTTGGAAAATTATGTCAGCCGCGATATTCTTACTAACCGTATTTGTAATCAGAAAGTCATAATCTTTGGGAATTTTAATCAATGCCTAAAGTCTACAGAGAATAGAACAGAATAGTTTTTTAAGGAAAGTAGTTTTAGAGCGCTGTTAGGTCTAAAATATTCTACTACAACTGTAGGGACGCAAATTGACTGGGTGTTTTTAAATTTGGATGGTAATATGGGTAACGTAGTTAATTATGAAACGGTTCACAGTTGCCACTATAGTATTTGCATTTCTGTCTTTTTTTACTAAATTCCATGTACATTAAAATCATGCCAATTTATTTTAGTTTTTATATAAATAGAAAAAGTCATTTAGTATTACAAAATATAAATTTCTAGATTCACTCGTTTTAATTTTATAAATCATTTTTGTGCTTCAGACTTTAACTTCGGACGATATTGTACGAAAGGGATGACAAATGTTTCAAAATCAGCCACTGAAGATGCTAAATATGTCCTCCAGTTTGGTTTTTTTTTCAATTTATAAAAATTTTGTTTTCTTTACCTTGAACTTATATCTACAGATATTTCAAGCAGCATTTTTCTTGCTGTTTCTGTACAATGCAATAAAGAAAATTGCCATTTTTTTAGCGTATCATAATGCGCCTCCTTTGAGCGAGCACATCTGAGAATGGAAAAATTTTAGAAAATCCTGATATTGTCGTTTGTTTTGGCAAATGTGACCATCTTACAGTCAGGATCGAAAAGAAAAGTTGTGAAAAAAAGACAAGTCTATGCTGCTAAAGTGCAAACAACTTTTTGTGATAATCACTATAAGAAATTACTAAAACCTGCCTCTAATATCTACTTATCTTAATTTTTCACAATAACAACAAACGCGTACCGTACACTGCCCTTCTATTTTAATTTTTAGCTTAACAGGCAAGAATGCTTTGCGGCATTCTTTTATTTTTTCTCATTTGGTAAATAAACCACAAGTAAATTTAATCAGGAAATCACAAATACTTACATTCCGATTAGTCTATCTATGTTTTATCAGAAAAAAAGTTGGTCGGACGGTTTTTGCTGTTCTTCCGATTCGCCGGTTTGAGGGATAAGAAAGAAAATTGGTCAAAACTGTACTTTGAACATTTTTTGATGTAAAAACCGCTGCCCTTCAAAACTATAGTTAAAAAAAAATATATTAAAACATTTCGCAGACGTCTAATTTGTAATTGCAAATAATTTTTACAATTATCTTTTAATTACTTTTGGTGTACAAATTCGGTTTTTAATACATTAAAATGCAAAAAAAATAATAAATGTTATTAAATTTTACTAAAGTATTTAGCAAATGTGTAAAACCACATGTTTTGCATAATTATTGATATGACAAGTATATGAAGCGTAGATATCATTATTTGCATATTAAAATAATGTAGGTAAGAGTATATAAAAAAAAAACACCGATATCAAAAAAATGCAGTTGAAAAAAACCAAATGTTTTATTTATTAGCAGTTCACCATTTTTAGTCAAATAAATATAAATTACTCAAAGCACAAAATCCATTCGAGCGCAAAACCATCAAGCATTATGATGTGGCATACCGCAAAGCCACACACACACACACACACACATACTTATCTACTGTAAGTATTCAGCAAAAGTTGCAAAAACAAAAAACCAAAACCAAAACCAAAAACCAAAGAGATACATAAAAAACAACATAATTTAACAGCTAAATTACAATATCAAAAAAAAAAAAAATGAAATGAAACAAGCAACATTTACGCACAGAAAGCGATTTAAATCATGCTGTGAAAATTCACAAAAAAAAAAAAAAATATTACTCATTCCACATGGCGGTCGAATGGGCGAGCTGTGCGTGTGGTAAGGGGAGAAAAAATGAAAATACTAAAAATTTATAAAAATAAGCAGCACAAAAGTATGCACATTAATTTTCACTTTAAGACTCTACACTCTCTTTCAGTTTTTCTTTTTTTTTTCTTACAGCTAAATGACCACAGCTATTAATGTTTACCACTCTTAAGTGAAGATAATAACAAAATATGACTTTCCGGCGGAAGCGCAAAATAAACGCAACAAAGGTTGCTAAAAAGTAGCTAGAGTGGAAAATATTTATAATGGCAAAAATATTATTAGGCAACCGCAAAGTTGAACTGTAAATAAAATTTTGCGTTTTTTTTTTCATTGTGGCCGGAGAAGGCATTAAATTACAAAAGGAAAACAAAAGGCAGGAAAGTAGCAGAATATTGCAAAACATTAACGAAAACATGAGTTAAACATAATAATCGCTAATTTGTTTTAATTTATGTTGTAGCTGCAATGCTTGATTTTCCATTGGGTTGTGCATAACTTTTTATTATTTTTTTATGATGTATTTTTTTTTTTAAATTTACATAGATAAGGGAATTTTAGTTAGTTTTAAATTTCGGTTTGCATTTTATAACATAACTTATTGATAGTAAATCAAAATCCGATTATCTGTTTTATAGCAATAATGAGCAATATTAAAAAAATAATTTTTATTCAAATCGTCAATTACAAAAACAATTTTGCATTGCCAAAGTCTGAGAATTTACTTATTGTTATAAAACTGTCGTTGGCATTTGTGGTAATAGTAAAAGCGCGAGATATTTTAAGTTCAAATAATCAAATAGGCAGCGTACCTAAAATTGCGGGCTCTGGCTCTTAAAAAACATTTTTAAATGGGTCTTAAGCAGAGCTGTTAAATTAAGATTATGATTAGAAATCAAAACGATCATTTGGGTTCGGTAATTGAAAAATTAGTATTTTATTATAATAGGAAATAATCAAAAAAAAAAAAAAAATGATGATTATTTGTAATTAACAAAAATAATAAAAATTGTTCAAAAAACCAAAATATGATAAATAATTTAAGTATTTTTCGACTACTTTAGATTATTCTAGATTACTTACACTATAGTTAATTATTTCTACTTTCCCACTGTAAAGAAACTTAACGGGTGTATTTTTTTTTTAGACTGATAGAACTTTCGATAGGGATAGCTATCACTTGACAGCTGGTAAATGACATTTCGTTCGGACATTTCTGTTCAGTAAACATTGACGAATCATCATGGAAAGAATGACGCCGCAACAACGTTTTTCATATAGTGGAAATTTACTTAAAAATCAGTGTTCCGTTCGCGAAGCACTTCGTGAATTTTATGGTCCACATAATCGAGCATCAGAGTAGCTTATTCGTTGAACTGTTGATAAATTTCGAACAACATTTACTCTACTCGAAGAAAAAACAAAAAACAACACAAAGAACTGTTCGCCGCCGTGCTCAACAAGTTGGACTTTGTCCATCCACAACATGGAAAATTTTGCGCAAAGATCTTGGTCTACAACCATACAAGATCCAACTGGTTGAAGAACTGAAGCCGCAAGACCGTAATATTAAATGTCATGAAAATATCTGTTGCGAAAGTCGCATTGGCAACCCGTTTCGCATTTTCTTACATCCTCTTATTCGCCGAACTACATCTGTCAATTTTTAGCTAACCTAGTTCTTTTCCATTTTGGCTGTTAACGAAAGCGCAGGGCGCAGTAGAAATACAAAGTGTAAGTTAAATTTATATATTAAATTAAAACGAATTGTAAAACTTATAAAATTGAATAAAGTTTTCAGCTTCTTGCATATCTTGCAAATCATTCACCTAGTGTTTACTTTGTTGGATCCGAAGATTTAGAAAACGCTTCCACTGCGCGCCTCACTGCCGTCGTTAATAATATCTTTCAAATAAAAAAAAATTTTGCATTACGCTTCATTTTTTATGTGATTTATTGCAATTTAAAGTTCTATCAGTCTAAAAAACAGGGGGAATCCCATGAAAACGGTTCAAAAAATCGATTTTTTTTTACATAAATAAAACTTTTATATACTTAGCAATATTCTTGGTAATTTTTAGGTGATATTCAAAAAATTGGCAGAGGTATGAATATTTTCACTGCGCGTGGCATGCGGCTCACACCATCAAGGAAAAACTTTGAACATGTTTTCCTAACTGTCATATTTTTAAAACGGTATGCAAGCAATACAATTTTTTAGAAATATTTTGTTAAAAAAATAACGTTAAAAATTCGACATTTTTGCCTTGCTATTCGAAAAACAATAAATAATTTTTGATGGAAAAATACTCCGTCAAGGACTAGTTGAGGTAAAAAGGAAACTTCTTTATTAAAACTTTTTTGTCTCAGGAACACTTCCTTATGAACTGATATTGTATTTATTAATTCGCTGCACTACTGCCATCACAACCGCTTCGATCCACTGCTATCTTCGCTCTACCTCTCGTTCGAACAGCAAGTTAATTTTAAACCGCAAATTGTACTTTGGAATTTTCATCTCTTTGGTATTTTCTGACGCTTCGACAAACCTAAGAGAACAACATTCGAATTATGATATAAAGCTAAATTTTCGTCTAACGTTAGAGACTGTGTTTGCTGGGAACTAACAGTTTTGCGTGAACGCTGATCTAAGCATACTGATCCTGTTTTTACCCGGTTAGCTGGGACCAAAAACTTCTCGTGTGAAAATAAATAAATTTGCATGTGAATGGAAGAAAAAATATACGAAAAAAGCAAAAACCGCTTACAAAAATGTCATTAGATTACACTGGATTTGAAAGTACCACAGATGATCTAAACACACATTCAATTTATTATCTACGACTGACTACGTTAAAAAAGGTGGCAAAAAGATTTATGGCATACATACAATGGTAATTAAAATTGAAAACAATTCATTGTAAAAATGCGAATGACCGAGGTATACCGAAATAATTGTAGATGTTTTATGTTCTTCATTGCTTGCACCTTGTTTTAATTCTCCATATGATTCCGTTCTCAAGCTACTTTTTTACAAAGACAAATTAAACGAATTAAACTTTAGACTTAGCCTAACGCGCTTATCTTCAGTGGATGTATTTAGATTATTTGGAATCATACAAATGAGGTTTGGGATCCATTGCAGAAGCATTGGATTTTCTGCGACGTGAAAGCAATGTGGTTTACGGGTATATTATTCCTGCCCTTATTACAGTAAGCAATAATGTTACAAAAACTTCAAATAAAAAAATATAAACTATTTAAGTTTTGATGCTGAAAAGCTGGCGATACATATAAAGCAAAGGTTCAGAACTTTATCTTAACTCCTGAAGTGAACATTTGTGCAGACTGCCAATCTGATTCAAAATCAACTTTCCATTTATTTAATTGATTCAATGACTAGAGTGGAAGTTTGGTAGAACCATGAACTATTGAAAGAAGCTGCCATTTTATTCAATACTCCGTTAGCATCGTCGTTTCCCGTCGAAAGTGGTTTTTCTTTTTCGGAAATTATAAAAACGTGTCTTTCGAAAATTTGGTATTATAAAAAGCGAATGCTAGATTTAAACCTACTTAATGAGATTGTTTAATTTTCGAATTTGTTAATATATATAGTAGACATTATTGCGTTGATGGTGTATGTGATTTTGTTATTTGTTATAATGTCATGCAGTTTATTTAAATTATAATAAATGACTCTTTATAACGATAATAATTTGACGCTTATACGTACCATAGCTTGATATTCGACGTGGATTCCGAACGGCGAATGTTATTCTGGGAGAATTTTTTCCATTGCATAAATACTCTCGGCGGTTTGCCATTGCCTTGAAGGGGCGACCGCTATTAGAAAAAACTATTTCTATAATTTTTTATGTTACTTGCCCTGGCCAGGATTTGAACCTGAGACACATCGAATGAAGTCTATTTAATTTCGGTGAAATAAAAAATTATTAAAAATAATCTAAAATAATTAAAATAAATAAAACTAAATTTATTCGAAAAGTAATCGTACAAGGTTTTTTGATTATATCTGAATTTTTTTTATTTCAAGGATTGAAAATATGGGCGCTTACAAGGTGATAATAATACAGAACTTGGCGTAGAATTTGATACCGCTAACCCTCTCTTGAAAATTTGGCAGACTTTCTACATAACAACAGATTTTATTTATAAAAATCGTGTATGTATCTACACTTGCAACTGCAGTCGAAACTCTCTATAACGAACTCCTATAAAACGAAGTTTTCTTTATTGCGAATCAATTATAAGAACACTGTGTTTTGGGCCTACTTTGAATGTATTATAATCTCCATATAACGAATTCCCCTATAGCGAATATTTCCTTATAACGAAGCATTTTTGCGACCGTAACTTCAAGATTGAAGCATTTTCAATCTCCATATAACGAATTTATTCAAATAATTTTTCGTATTATTTAGGTAGGCAAAACCGAACGCACGCACACAAAAAAGAAATCGACGACGCTTTGTTGTGTGCTATTGGTGTTGTTACCATAAAATTTAAAGTGTATTTTGGGGAACCACCGAACTATGCAAGTGACAACTGGAATCATTACCATCTCTCACATTTCTTGCAGTCGCTATCAGTTTGCCTTTGCATATCGCGATATGTAGTAAGTTGTAAAATGACTCCGCGCATAAGTATTACTGTGGGAAAAAAGCTATTGATCGCAAAAGAAGTTGAAAATGGGAAATCTTCAAAAAAAGACATTGCTAAGGAATTTGGAATTCCTTCCAGTACCTTATCTACGATTTTAAAAAAACAAGGATAAGTTTTAACCAGTGTCACAGATAATACATCCAGTATTAAACGCAAGAAGCTTCGAATTTGTACCTTTAAGGATATTGACGAAGCAATGCTGAAATGGTTATTCGCCGCACATGGTAGGAATCTTCCTATGTCTGGACCAATACTGAGAGAAAAGGCAAAACAATTCGCTGAAGCATTGGGCCACGGAGAATTTGAAGCAAGTGTAGGCTGGCTTGAAAAATTTAAAAATCGTCACGGCATTGTTCAAAAAACATTGTGTGGTGAAAGTGCTGCCGCCAACATCCAAACTCGAGATGAATGGATGACGAATGTCTTGCCAAAATTGTTAGAAAAATATTACAAAAACGACATCTTTAACGCCGATGAGACGGGTTTGTTTTTTTAAGTGATTACCAAATAAAATGATGGCGTTTAAAAATGAGCAGTGCTTTAGGAAAACAGCAAAGAGAGGATTATTGTTATGGAGGCATGCAATATGACCGGATCGGAGAAAGTTAAATTGCTTATCATAGGAAAGGCCAAGTATCCGAGATGCTTCAAAGGAATCAAATCCCTAGACGTGGATTATGAATTTAATACGTAAGCATGGATGACAAGCAAGATTTTCTTGAAATTGGACCGAAAGTTTGCTTCTCAACAAAGACATGTTTTGCTTTTTGTTGACAACTGCGCTGCGCACCCCATGGATTTAAAGGACCAATTGCAAAATATTGAAATTGCTTATCTCCCACCCAACATGACTTCTTTACTTCAGCCAGTGGATCAGGGCATAGTTTGTAACATTAAAACGCATTACAGAAAACACATTTTGACAAACATTTTGTCACAAATGGAGGAGAAAGTACCTCCCACGCCCATAAATTTGCTGGATGCCATACGAAACTTAAGCAAAGTGTGGAATGTCATTGTAAAATCCGAGACAATTGCAAACTGTTTTAGAAAAGCTGGATTTGTAAAAGTTGGCACCACAACGAACAACAGTATGCCTTGGCACGAAGAAGACTATCTACCACTATCCCACTTCGCCTTTTTAGAGTCTTTATTTAAAACAGTTGCTAATATCAATGCAACATTTAAAGACTACATCAATGTTGACTGTGATGTCATTACCACAGACAACCCTTCCGACGAAGATATCCTCGAAAGTATTCAAGAAAGTTTTGGAGCACCAGCTATCTCAGGTAAAGAAAAAATAATAAAGAAAATCCGTTCCTAATAATTTTCTAAATTTAACAGATTCAGATGAATACGAAGAAGAATATGCCGATATTGTGAACCCGTTACCCACATATGGACAACTTTCTTCATCAGCTGAAGGTTTCCGTACCTATTTGGAAATTAAAACCAACGTACCAAATACTGTGTTTACTTCTCTAAATGTATTAGAAAATTATATTGAAGAAGAAAAGTGGAAAAATGTACTTCAAACCAAAATAACTGACTACTACAAATAAAAAATGTTAAAAGAAACAAAATTGTTTTTCTTTTCTATATAGCGAATTTTCTTTATAGCGAAGTAAATATCCACTCCCTTGGAATTCGTTATAGAGAGTTTCAACTGTATAAGTATTCTTTCCAACACGTTTAACAATTTTAGTGTGTATTATTTCTAACTTGTATGTCAAAGTGTGTCCTCTCATTTCACTTCACCGGGCTGGTGTGACGTCACAGTCAAGGTCATATGACCTGCAATTTATGGAGAAGTTTTTTTTTTTTTTAATAAAAACCACCTAGAGGCAGTCAATGGCAAACAGAAAAGTTAGAAAACAACAGTTGTCTGGTATTTGGAGCCAAATGTGTCGCTCACCACAAATTCTAAAGGACGCCAGGCCAAACAAATATCGATCTACATAACTCTTGATATGGTTATCGTGTTAATGATCTAAGAAGGCTGGATTTTTCACATTCCTTCCTCCGTAATTGTCGTAACTTTGACTTAATTAATACCCTAACCAATAGTACTTTCGCATTTGAACAAATATGAAGGTGCATAATTTGAGACTAGTTATTTTCTATTTATTTTAAATTTGGCTTATGTCTTAATTTTACATTGGCGTCCACCTCTTAGCACTTAAAAGATAAATATGTTTTCAAGAATTTTTTTTACAAAACTTTGTTAATAATTTTGAACTCTTGTGAGATTTTTCTTGCCAAAAAAAAACACTTAAATATTCAATATACGTTCAAAATTACCAAAAATAACTAAAGTATTGGTAATTTAAATTAAAAATCAGATTATGGTTATTTATTGGTACAGTTATGTTAACAATTCGCATCTATATCGATTCATAGAAATTCAGAGTTTTAATTCGATGTACAATATAGCAACAAATATGAATTTCTGAAAATTTATTACACAAAAATTAGCAATACTGCTTATAATAACAACAAAACAGCATGTGGGTAAAAAAATATAATTAGTACAAAACTTTTGCTCACCAGCAAACGAAAAAGTAATACAACAAAATAATCGTAATTCGTTGTTCTCGTTTTATTTTATTTACTACACGCTTTGCAATTAATTACTTCGAAAAAGTGAACATTTCGAAATCAGCATATAATCAGTACTTTTCGAGCTTCTGTGTATTATTGTTGTTTGGCTTTCAAATGAAAAAGTTAATACATCAAAAACAAAAAAAAAAAAAAAAAAGCGCAAAAGTAGTCGACAAAGCTAATGTGTCTTTGTAGTGGGGGACGTGTAACGTGTTTTATAATGCGCTTTAGATTTAATTCATACTGACGCTGCTCAAAATAAAAATTTCGATTCCCTGTTCAGAGAAAAATTGCTGGCAAATTAAACAGGTAATCAATTACAACATTTTGAAAGCAAAAATGTTTAGTAAAGTTCCAAGGAATGCGACAAATGTAAAAGCCTTCAACCAAAACTCAATATCGGAACAATCGTGGTATGATACTCTTTCCCAACTAAATTCTTTCGCACATTCTTTTTTGTTGAAATAGGAAGAGAAAGAACGCCAACAAACTAAACATTGTTTGATTTATTTCCACCTGTGTCTTCCTCTCTTTTGCTAAACATTTAGTCATAGCTCGATACCCAATTTAAGGCATTCCGAATATTAAATCGACAGTTTGAAGGTAGGTAACCAAAGGCTTAATAACATAAAGACATTAAGTTTTGTATCTCCGCTAAATCTAGTCTGGGTATCAATAGCTACTCAGTTTAGAAATACAACGCTTTGAACAGAGGACATTAATTATTTCAACCACTTTCTCAGTTTTATGCGACGAGATTTGATGAGTACGAGAGATTGGATGCGCCTATTCCATTGGAATAGGTAAATCCGGTATTAACAAAAACAAAGACAAATAGGGTACCTGGGCAAGATAGGATAACCTATCAACATCTTAAAAATGCTCTGGATGATTTTTTAATAGCACTGGCAAATTCTTTCAATACAGCATTCAAAATATCAGAAATTGGCAGGGCTCTATTGGATCTGTAATTTTTCTAATATACAAAAAAAGGATAGCCGATATTTCCCCAATTATTATAGGTTAAAATGAGGATAGAACCGTGTGTAGAAGTCCACGCAATTGGTAAACAACAACTTGCCCTCTGGGTAGCTCCCAAACATCCGTTTGAGAGTGAGGTAGAATTGAGAAGGCAAACCGACGTTTTCGGCTTAAGAATTTTGCAGATCTCTTTATCAGTAGACGCGGCTGCGAGTAGGCGTCTGACTTGGAGCATGCTGCTCTCGATATAAATGAGTTCAAAACTAAAACCACACCAGAATCTGGTTGTGGTTGTTAATCATATGAAATGTCATTAAATATCAAAACTATATGCAAACTGATTGAATTAAATTCTTATACTCATAAAGTACGAGCAATAAAATTATGCTCACTTTGTGATTGAAAGCACGAAGAAGATATCTTCTCGAAAATATAGGCGTGCACATTGTTCGAACAGCATTTTATATCCTTGTGTAAAACTCTCTTAAAAAAATATCTATAAACTTCATCCTAACGAAACGAATGGTTTGACACTCATAGTTTACTATTTCATATAATTTGTTTATAATTTAATTTAATTCGACTTTTAGCAGATAACAATTCTATATATGTATGCTATAAGCCTTCTCCTCAGCGAATCGAACAGTTTTACGCTCATATTTTCTTATTTCTTATAACTTGTGTATAATTTAATTAAATCCGAGACGAACAGGTGGCAACCCTCATGAAAAATATATAGATATGAACCACCTTTCCAAGACGAACCGCTTTACCAACATATTTTAAAATTTCAAATAGCTTGCGTATATTTTGCATAAATTTAACTTTTCAAACAGGTGGCAACCCTCTAAACCCAAAATATAAGTGTGAAACTTCTCCTCGCCGAGACGAACCGCTTCATATCCAAATTTTAATAATTCATATAACTCTTTCATAAATATAGGTGGCAACCTTCATAAAAATAGCTATGGACCTCCTTTCCAAAACGAGCAATTTGACATCAAAATTTTAATACTTCATATAACTTTTTTGTATTTCAAGTAAATTCGATTTCCAAAATAGGTGGCAACCCTCGTAAAAATAGCTACAAGCCTCCTGTTCGAGATTAAACGTTTGACATCCAAATATTAATATTTCATATTCGTATGGACATTTGAATTAAACTTGACTTTTCAAACAGATGGGAACCCTTTCCTAAGCATAAAATATACTTTACGACCTAATCTCGTACCTGAAAAATATGGGTTTTTTTTAGACATGTGGTTTAATGTTATGGCCGAGGCGCCCAATTTTCGACCACTCTTTGCAGCAATTAGAGCCGTATGTCAGCAATAACGCGCCGAATATTCTCTTCCAAGATGTCAATTGTCTAGGGCTTATCTACATAGACAAGCGACTTCACATAACCCCACTTAAAATAGTCTAGCGGTATTAAATTGCACGACCTTGGAGGCGACGTCCTATGACATTTAGCGCCGTCTTGTGGGAACTAAAAATCTTCCACATCAACATCCTCCAATTCAGCCACGATAAAATCATGACACATGGCTCTGTAGCATTCCTCATTGACTTTAACCGGCTTGATTTTTGAAGAAATATGATTAAATGAGGGAATCCTCTGCCCATGGAGCACATCAAACAGAGACTTTTTGAGGATGTAACGGCATCTCAACATTGGCATGTGGATTACCAACACGCCAAATGTGACAATTTTGTTTTTTAAAGTACCCATTCAACCAAAAGTGAGCATCATGGTCGAACAAAATTTTTTTGTGAAAATCGCGATCCGGGGCCATATCGTTTTGGTCCCATTAACCGAACATGCGACGCGCTTGATGATCGTTCGGCTTCAATTGTTGCAAGAGTTGGATTTTGTAAGCCCGCAAATCAAGATCCTTTCGCAAAATCTTCCATAAAGTGGATGGGCACAGCTGCAATTGTTGCAAGCGATGACGGGTGGACTCATTCGATACTCTGCTCCACAGCAGCAATAGCGTCTTCGGTGCGCACCCTACAGCGTCTTTCAGTATGCTCATTATACACTAGAGTAAACGTGGTAAGAAACCGATCTATCGTTGCTCGAATTATCGAGTCACAACTCGCGATGCTTCGCGCGAACCGAGCCATTATTTTGGTAATAAATTTGCACGATTTGCACTCGTTGTTCCTGAGTACGTGTTTTCATTATAAAATGACAAACCAACTCCGAAAAAAATATTGCCTCATTGCAAACCACATGTCTAAAACAACACCCTTTACGTACAAATTCGGTTTCCGAGGCCACAAAAACCGTGACACGAGATTTTTTATATATAAGATAAACTTAAGTTGCTGTAGCAGCGGCCTTAGAAGTCCCTCTTCCATGTCCATTGATATTTCTGAAAAACTTTATATTGAATGCAAGTCTTCATTGAATGTAAATATAAAATAATAATAATAAATAACAATAACAAATAGTAATACTCTTTCAAATGATATATTGTATTACTGCCAGTTGTTTTATTTACAGTTAAAAAATTTATTGAAATTTATGATGAATCCTCTTGCTGAAATAGTCTTTATTTTTTTAAATTATATTTTGCTTTAATCGACCTCTCATTAATATGAAATAAGCATCATAATCTTTATTTTCCTTTGGGCTTTCTCGTAAATTAATTTTATGATACGCCTTATTGAGATGTTTGAGATAGAAAGTTATCTGAGTTTCAAAAATAATTTGAAATTTCTAAAATGTAACTGTTCCACATCAAATCACACAGCGTAACTTGTGTAATATAATGCATGAAGTTTTTTTTTTTTTGGGAAACTTCTGATTTTAACAAAACTTTAGTTTCCCTTGCCAGAACTTTTATCTTAGCAACACCTGTGCCACACCTACATGCTGCTTTTTATTTTGTTGTAACCTTTCGACAAGGCAAACCGAAATTCTTGATATTTTAATGCAGCACAAAAAGTTTGTGTTAAAAAATTACCAAAAAGAAAGAATGCAAAAAGCCGTCAAGGCCAACATTTTTAAAAGTTAAAACATGCAGCTTTGTTGCACGTACAGGTAAGAGAGTTGTATTAGTTGTGCGTTCACTTGCAACAGCTGCCAGAAACAAAACGTGTCACGTGGGTGCTGATAGTTACACGTAGAAAAGTTTGCGCGGAAGTTTACGCCAGCAGTTGTTTCAAGTATTTATCATAAATGCCAAAAGCAAAAAAAAAAAACAAAAAAAAAAACAATACAAAAATTTACAAAATTACAAAAATAGCAAAAATACGCGGCTAGAGTTGGTATAGTGCAATGCAGAGCAGAGGAGAGCAGAGTAGAGCAGCAAGTATGTATGTAAAACTAAAATTGTTGTTCGCATTTCGGGCTAGTAAAATAAATTGCACGTGCATGCAGCCACCATTACTTCTGATGCAAGAAAAAAAAAATAGAATAAAGTAAAAAACTAAGTATGAAGAAAAAACAAAAAAGAAAAAAAAAAACAAATGTCATTTCCTCGCTTAACTTTCGCGCGCGCGCGCGCACTGCTGTTCACTGCCAACAATTCCTCCGGTTATTGTTTGCATTTGTTAATATTGTCTGCTCTTGCAGTATACTTTTGGCATACACATTCACATTCACATAATTTCGCATAATTTTATTATAAATCAACGAAATGCTGCATATGCGTCAGCGTCAACCCAAAAATGTAATGCTACAGCATTTGCTATCCTGTGACGCATTTAAATTTACTTTATTTTTTATTCCATTTTCTGTTTTTTTTTTTTTTGGTTCGCCAACTTTTGCATGCCACGCGGAACGCGTCTGCCGCTGACAGTATTTACCCATTAAGCATCATAAAAAAAACTTTGCACTCATAATTTTGCAGTACTTGAATTAATGTGAGAGCATTTTGTGCGTCAACTGGACAACAACAAAATCAACAACGGCAACAGATGGAAGCAAACCGAAAGTAGTGACAAGTTGACTTACAGTATTACCAAATACATAGATATTTTTATAGTATATGTAAATATGTTGCTTTTAAAGTTATGCAAGAATTAAAATTTACAAAATAAATGTTTACTGTGAGTTTCACTAAATAATGTACATATAAAAATATCCAAAAACTTATTCAAATAATTACTATTATTTATCTATTACAATTAAAACTACAATAATTACATTTAGCACTCACATAAAGACGAAACCAAAAAATAAAGACCAATGCTTTCTTACCTTTCATGAATTACAAAAAAACTTCACTTTACTTTATTACTGGATTTGAGATATTTAATTTTAATATCTCTATCGTCTCTTACAAATACAGTTCATATAATAGTCACCATTTTGAAACCTCAAACAGCTTTAGTTTATTTAAGGGAGTCTTCGAAATTGAGCTGTTTTTTCTGTCAATAAAATGCAAAGGATCTACTGCATAGATTTTGAAAACTTTTTTATTTTATTGTGAAGCTATACATATGTGTTGACTTTTAAATTTTAATTTTGAATACCAAAGCAAAAAAACAATGTCTAACTTGAAATGCCAATAATTACATTGATGTTGAAAATGTATGTGTTCCGCTTAAGTAAAGTTGAGGCCAGTTGGCTCATCTGTAGCCAGAAATTTTTTGTTTACCATAATCATAGTAACGTTGGCTATTTTGCCCCCAGAGAGTTTTTTTTTTATTTTACAAGTTGTAAAATTCATGCAACTACGGGGTCTTGCAATAGGGACGTTACAAAAGTAGACCGATAGTGACAGCAAACGACGCCATATTTTTTCCCACTCTTTGGGAATTTCTCTTCAGTAAGGTTTGCCATTTTATCCTGGAAAGATATGGAAAGATATACGATCCAACAACGAGTCGAAATCATTAAAATTTACTACGGAAATTCGGAGTCAATGGCCTCAACTTTAAGAGCACTAAGTCCAATTTATGGTCGTCGTCATATCTGGCTGAATGGCTTCGTCAATAAGCAAAATATGCGTTATTGGACAGGCAGCAATCCACACGCACTCCATGAGTCAACATTGCATCCCGAAAAAATTACGGTTCGGTGCGGTTTATGGGCCGGCGGCACCATTGGGCCGTACTTCTTCCGTGATAATCAATACCGGCACGTTACTGTGAATGGGAATCGCTAACGCTCAATAATAACCGAATATGTTTGGCCCGAAATGGATGATATGGACTTGGACAGTATGTGGTTCCAACAGGACGGCGCCACAAGCCACACAGCGAAAGTCACAATCGATTTATTGAAAACCAAGTTTGGTGAACGTGTTATCTCACGAAATCGCCCAGTCAATTGGCCTCCTCGGTCGTGCGATTTGACGCCGTTAGACTATTTCCTGTAGGAATAAAGAATTTAATTCATATCCCAAACCATTTCTGTTTTATTTAAAAAAAACTTTTGTAGCGTTTCTATTGCAAGACCCGATACTAGGGACCATAAAAGTGGAATTAAATAAAAATTTCCAAAACGCACTCTGGAAACTATAGTTTATTGAATAATTTGAAAAAAAAACGATTGAAAAAACTTCAACGAATTTGCTACACGAATTAATAAAACGTCGAATGTATTGTTTTTTTTTAATTACCGTTATATGAATGGTGCACGTGGGTTTGCCCTCGAATTCCATAATGTTGAATATTGTAAAGTGTGTACCAAATTTAATAGATTTTGATATAGTAGCATTGGAGATATAATACCTATTTGCGACATATTGAAATTACGTAATCCTTTTTCAAACCAATATTTTATTTCAGGCTTGATAAGTTAACTTTTATAGCGTTGCGGATTTTTAACGTTTTGGAAAATGTGCGTATTATAATTGCATATTAAATATTTTTCGAAAGTCAAGCAAAAAAACATGACACAATTTATTGGGATCACCAATGGCAAGCTCCATGCTGATTATGGACTTTAAGCGTCCGGGTTGCGGGCAATAGGAACTTATACGGTAATAAGTGGGCCGACAATTTGGCCAGAACCGGAACTTGGCTGACTTAATAAAAATCAAGAATGGTGGATCTGCTATGTAGGTCTAGGAAACATAAAATATATTCAGATTGATAACCACGATAAAGGGGCAAAAGCCAATTGACAAACTTCCGGCTGACTTCACTACCTCTGTGAATGTCCAGCCCTTCCTGGATCCTTTTTGGTGAGTGCGACCTCATGAATATCTCTAACTGCACGGTGAGCAACATCAGTAGATTCATACACAAATCCAAATGTGGACCTAGGTTTCCAGGCAACGCCAAAACCAACCAATCAACCACCATAGTCAACGGCATTCATTGAGATACATATCTAAATATTTACTTAAGTTATGTAATGCACGGACGAAGGAATAAACATACATGGGTTAGTCGATTTCCTTTTTCATTCTGAACATTTTAGTAAATATACATATGTATGTTGATATATTGGTTGCTTTATTCTGTTACAAACAGCTGTTGCATGAATAAGGGTATACTTTTTTTTGCTTATGGTGTTGCACATTTTTTTCATATATAAATACAAAAATTTCAAGCGTACTTTACTTCGAAAAATACGTTTCAGTGTTAAAGCAAATAATTATCAAAAATCAACACTTTTTTTTACAAATATATACTCAAAAAAAAAGTATAGAAATTCTAATTAAAAAGTTTGAAATTTTGATGAAAGTTTATAGAATGTTGTTAAAATTTCCAAGAAGATTGAGGCTTGGATATACATATATGGCTATTGCTGTGGAATAAAGTATTTTTTTTATTAAAACTTCCCAAAATATTAATGAGAAGAAAGTATAGTTTCGACATTTTTCAAAAATTGATGTTGTTTAGTCATGAAACTCACTAGTCTCAATGATGTTAATATTCAAACTTTCAGAATATTTTTTAAGCTAAAAGTGTAGCTTCGATGGGTTCAAAAACAATGCTCTGTAGATGCAGTGAAGATGAAGTTGTCACGCCAGTTCATAGCAATTTGTTTGCCTCATTTTAAATATAGCAGCAACAAATTTAAGGTTAATTTTAACTGGGCTATGACTAACGAACCATAAGTAGGAATTGAGCCATCTAATGGATTTAAAAAATTTTTTTTTTTTTTGCAATAATGGTGTACGTATATAGTATGCAAACTTATGTGTGTTTTCATTGTGATCTAAGTCGGATTATAAAAGCGTTTCTAATATCACCAACAGCGTGTTTTTCTAATATCATCACCATCGGACTAAAGATGCTGTCTATTCTTGCGCCATCTAGCGGATCCATTTCTCGTCGCACCCTAATTTAATCTAATTCGGACCATAAATACAGATTTTCTGAATAACTCGCCTCTGGCGCCATCAAACGCAAGAGTATTTTTCTGGCTAATATCAACTACATTGGATAATAAATACGGTTTATCTGTAAGAGTCGATCATAACGCCACCTAACGGATACATTTTTCATAAATATATTTGCCGCCGTAGCCTCATTATAGTTACATTATTAATTTTATCAAAATCGGATATTAAATAGAGATTTTCTGAATATCTGCTCTCTAGCGCCATCTAGCGCATATCTCGAGTCATGCGCCACCTAGCGGATTAAAAGAGCTTATATCCGTGTCACTGGTCTATATTTGATTGAAATGTGTGCATTAGTTTTTGAGCCAATTGCTAACAAAGAAAACAGCTATATTTTTATGTATATAGAATAAGAACGTTAAATAGATGCAAGTAATATAGATTTTTTTTAGAAGTCTTTACTTGATGTCTTATTAGTTTTTCTTAACAATCAAGTTTGCCAGTTGCTTACAATTTCCTATATTTACCGATTTTTTTTTATTTTGTAAGGCAATATATCGAAATTTACTCTAGAGAATGAAAATACTTTCACTTGTAGCTACCGATTTCCCATTGAATTTTGATAGTCGAAACATTTGTTAATTTTGACAGTAAACTAGCATCATAAACTTGCAGCTAATCCTAATGAATATAACCACCTCAACAGAATATAAATTTGTCTGAAGTTAAATTAATGGCTTCTTTAATTTATTGTCAACTCTAAATGAGATAACTGCTTGGGCAGGACAGTTGCACTGTTGCAAGCAGATGGAAGGACATAAAACACGTAAAACGTACGCATGTGTGTATGTACATATGTATGTATATATTATATGTGAGTAAAGCTTTTTCATTGCAAATATTTGTACATAGGTCATAGATCTCAACCAAACTGCAAATCCATCGTCCTGCCACCATTCTAGCCAGTTGTTAAGCAAACGTTGTAGTAATTACTCTACTACAGACTGGCTGGCGGTCGGTCACAATGATATCATTTACTAAATAGACAAGTAAATTAACGCATCATATTGACCACATCTCGAGTGGCCATGCACGCGTGCATACAAATTGAGGTTGATGCGATACGCAACATGTTGAATGTGGTGGAATGATATACAAAGGCAATGGGTTGACGAGAAAATACGGTGGATTTTGTAATAGTAATCCAAACAGGTAATTAATATTAAACAGTCTCGGGCAATGCCAGCGACCACAAATTGGCGAGATGGTTATGTATATAAATATAAATATAAATATAAATATATAACTAATATGTTACCTGAAATTGAGGTTGGAATTGAGTTTGTTTACAATGGCAGCTGTAATTTATTAACATTAAATCCATATGGTTACTTACTTACTTGGCGCTATAACGGCTGAAGTGATTTTGGCCGAACTTCTCCTACGATTTGTGGTATGCGTCAAATTGAGGGACCTACAGTTTTACGCCGACTCCGAACGGCGAATGTTTTTATTTTTTTTTTTTTTTGTCAGAAGCCTTTTTCAAAGCAGAAAAAGCTGCTATTAGAAACAACTTTTTCTATAATTTTTGATGTTACTTATCCCGGCCTAGATTTGAACCTGGGACCCACCGAATGAAGCGCGCACACTCTACACACTCGGCTACGGCGGCCATATAACTGTACAAAAATCAATATACTTACTTAAATTTAATGCCCTGACTGAGTAAATATGTTTGTCTACTCAATATTATATTTCAAATTAATTCGTATTCAAAAAAAAAACTAACATTTTTCGCAATTATACATTTTATATTAAATCCGTAAATTATATGCTTATTTTAGTTTATATTACTGCATACTAATTAGCAATGGCAATTCGATTATAATGCACTGAAAACTTGTAACCAAAGCAAATTAACCAGTTGTATTATGGCAGAATAATTAAATATAAATTTATTAGCTCAATTGTTTAGAGAATATCAATGACCTCAATGCAATTTGCATGTGTTAACTTATTAATTTTTGTAAATGATCTGCCAAATATATGTCATGGCCATTTGAAGCAAAAATAGTAACATGAAATTGATAAATACCTGGTGATAATTAACAATTTTAAACAGAAAGAACATCAGACAGATTTGTGTATATTTAAATATTTTCTAAGTACTTTAAATACCGTTTTCTTAGTGCCCGCAGTTAATCCTACTTGTCCTATTTGTATTGTAAATGTGAAAGTGTGTGTGTTTGTGAGTGAGTGGGTGGGTATGCTGTTACGCAAACTAGGCCCAAACTTCTGGAGGGAATTGTACAAAATTTAGCACACAAATAACCAACTCACTACGTTGTAACATATGTAGGCTATACTTTATGGAAAGCTGCCATCTGATTAAAAATTAAATAAATCACATATTGCTATATAACGACGAGATAGATCTGGATAAGATTTGACATATTTTTAGTCCGTTATATAGGTTACCGAAATCGGTTTGTAATAGGGAGTTGTCGCTTGTTTAAAAGGCTACATTTAATAAAACCAATGCATGAAATCAAATGCCATTTGGGTGTCAATTGAAAGGGGCTTAAAAAAAGTTCCGTTACGTAAATGATTTAGAAAAAGGTTACCACTTGTTTAAATGCAAATTAAGTTACATTTAAAATTTGAAAGCAGTTGCAAAAATAATTTTTTGAAGATGGTTGCCACCTTTTTAATAAATGTATAAAAATCATAATAAGTTAAGTCCTTTTAAATTCAAATTAAGTTTACTTAAAAAAAGGCATTTTTCAATATGAGTGCCAAACTAAAAGTTTTCAGAACGCTTAATTTCACAAATAATTTTGGGGAGAGTTGCCACCTGTTTAAAACAGTTTATCAAAATTATAATAAGTTAAATCAAACCCAACTTATATTATATATATGCAAAGCTCAAAAACGGTTTATTTCCAGAATAATTTTAAAAAGGTTGCCACCTGTTTATATGCAATTTCGGTTAAGTACAAAATAAACGACATTTTGCAAAATGAGTGTCAAGCTAAAAGATTTGAAGAAAGCGTAATTTCAAAAATAATTTTTGCGAGAGTTGCCACCAGTTTAAAAAATTAGTCCAAATTATTTAAAAGAAATATTGAAATTTAATTTTATTGGGTCTCAAACATAAAATTCAACATCAACTTCTAAATACATTTTAATTTAAACAACAAATAGGGGTATATTTTTGGCTTATGCAAAACAATCCTAGGGGCTAATTCCCTATATAGCCTCCTCTCCAACGACTGTTTTTCAAAATTTTTAATTTTATTTATTTTGGTTATATGTTGAGTCTCAAGTCTGGCACCCTTGTAGACCTCCCCCACCAAGGAAACCGCCGCTTTAAAAAGCGAGATCCTCTTGAAGAGGCCAGAGTGCCAACCCGCACTCTCGCAGCGAGGAGGTGGACCAGGATTGTCCCTGATCACCTTCATAAAGACGGCAGAGATCGCTGCCGCCACACGCCTCCAGTTCATTTTAGAGATGGCACCGTCCTCTTTACTGCGGTCCACGACACCCAGGATAATGGAGCCCGCCATTCGAGCGACTTAGCATGCCTCTCAGATAACTGAGATCCCGCCTGGCCGCCATAGCGCTCCAAAATCTTGGAGGCGATGCGACGATCGGAGTGGGCCCTCCTCCCCGTGCCCAATCGCCGCTTAGATCCCTCGGCAGGCTGCATTTGGGTCTCCTTCGCCTGCACCGGTACGCTGCAGGATAAACCCTTGCTAGTACTGGCGATATCGTCCAGTCCCCCCCCCCCTTCAGAGGCCGCGGGCGATTTCCCCTGCAACTCACCTGCGCGGCCAGCCGGAATCACACCCCCAACTAACCTAGAGGTCGCGGAGGTCGGCTTCGACTCTCCCCCTCCAACAACGCGAGTGGCAGTGACTGTACCCCCGGTCTAATCACGACTTTGGATGTCGGCTCCGACGATCCTTCACCACCCTTAATTTTGTCCCCCGTACAGAGCAAGCGGAAGGAGGCGGTTTCGCCCTCCCCGCGTCAGTAGAAACTGCCACTCGCAGCGATGAGCCAGTCTTGGGGATCGGCTTCGACGCCCTTCTACTGCTCGAAACTTTACTAATAGTTTTTAGGTTTTTAGAGTTCATTTTAATTTTATTTTCACTGGGTCCCAACTCAGAGCCGCTATCCAAAACCCGAAAGTGTAGTCGTCCTGAAAAGATGGTCCCATGGTTGTCTGTGCCGAAGCAGGAAGGCCATGCGAGGATTGACGCAGACCCTTATGAGGTGAACGTTCAGAGCCAGACCAGACGTAAAGACGGGAGTCCTCTCAACCGCACCTACACCACCAACCTAATGACGACGGGAATTGGAACGTACTCTGAGACTTGCCAGATTTTAACGGGACGGAGGCGGCGGTGGCATTAGCCTACCAGCCATTTCTGCTGAGTTTCACCCCAGCATACTAAGGTGATAGATACCCTAGACCGCCAGCCCAAAGCAAATAGAATCACAAAAGATAAATCAAAGAATAGTCCATGGACAAAACAGGGGTCGTTACCGTTCAGGTTAAGGCCGTCAAGGCCGCACGATCATTTAGCGTAACCCAGGATGCACCACAAGGAGGCGACCATGCATTACATCCCTAACCTTTAGTAAGAAATTGTAACGATTTTTTTACTAAATTATTACATTGCCGTCAACCATCTTAACTACAAAAAAAAAATATTAATTTGTGACAATGCCCACGAAGTCTTGTTTTTCCAAAACTCTCTCACTTAATTTCGGAACACAAGTTCTTTATAAGCTCCATAAAATTGTAGAATAACTTATCAGTTTTTCTTTGATATTCAACTAAGTCTTTAACTTACTTTTGTTTATAATACACTTTAATTCTTTTATTTGAAATAATATCTATCTATATATGTAATATTCTAAGAGACGTTGTACAACCAAAAAACTTAGTCATACTTTGTAAAAAAGCTCTACAACTATACAAACTGAAATTGAAATTGAAAATATTCGCAGAATTCGCCCAAGTTCAAATTTGCTTATAAAATTTGTTATGGCCATAAATTTACACTGATAAAACCAAAAGTCGGCAAGCAAACTTTAGATTCAATACGACTACTTTCGGAAATGTATATCAATATTATTCATTCAGTTCTAAATAGTATTAGCTCTATTGCAATATTTGGAAAATATTTGTTACTCATACGCCCTGTTAGCATAATAAAAAACTTGATCCAAGTTTGATAATTTGCTACGGAACTTTAAATTTAAGGTGAAAAGAATAATCGTCTATTTAACCTTTAACTAACGAGGTGGTGGTAAATTTTACCCTCTCTTTACATTTTTTTAAAATTCTCTCTTCCATTGCGCTCAATCAATTTAATTCTCTTGGTATCTTCATGTATTGTGATCGTTGTTATTCAGCTGTGTTTTGGCTGAGCTAGACATAGCACGAGCGGAGTTACTCAAATGCTGGTGTAAAAATTACCACTCCTCGGCATTTACGTAAATTTTTCTTTGAAAATATTTTACCACCACGTCAGCGTTAGCGTAAGTATTTAGTAGAATGAAATTTACCCCACATCGAAATTAACGTAATATTTTCGTGGAATTATTTTTACCACTCGTCTGTTTTCTTGTTGGTAAAAAATTATTTATTTCAAAAACGTTATATTACAAATTTTTTAAATTACGTTTATGTTAACAGATCATGTCGAATTCAAAAAAACTCAGTGATTCAGTCATATCTCAATTTCTTGAGGAATGTTTCGAGGACGATGACGATGTTAGCGAAGTCGACGACGAAATTGTCGATCCGGATTTCTGCATTGAAGAAAGTGACATGGAGGATGAAATACGTATAGAAGATGATGCATGCAGTGAATACGATGAAGCGGATACAATGATTGTTGAGGAAATTGTTGGCAATGATGAAGAAGAAGTAGTTGTTGATGGAAATGTATGTGAATCTGCTGTAAACTACTTTTATGGGAAAAACGGGTTCAAGTGGTCAGCATTAGAACCAACACGCAGCGTAAAAACTCCTCTTCGTAATATTGTGCGGTTACCAGTTGCTACACAACCGCAATCGGAAAAGGATTTATATGGATATTGGTCGCGAATTTTTGATAGCGATATGGAGAACATGATTTTAGAACATACAAATACAAAATTGAAAGCAAAATTTGATCTAACAGCACAAACTGAAGCGAAAATGCTTGATAAAATAGAATTGCGTGCATTTTTCGGTATCTTGATTTACACATCCGTATTCAAGTCTAACCACGAGGCCGCTCAATTTATTTTTGCAACTGATGGAACGGGCAGAGAAGTTTTTAGAGCTACAATGTCTAAGAACCGGTTTCTTTGTATTCTAAATTGCTTAAGATTTGATAACTCCTGTGACAGACAACAACGATTATTGAACGACCCATTAGCAGTAGTTTCTGGTGTATTCAACAAATTTATAGAAAACTGTCGAAAAAGTTATTCAATTGGTACTCATCCCTGCATAGATGAAATGTTGGTACCATTTCGTGGAAGATGCAAGTTCAAAATTTACATGCCAAAGAAACCGGCAAAATATGGCATTAAGATAATGTCATTGACTGATGCACGCACACAATATCTTGCAAATGCATATATATACTTTGGAAAAAACTCGGATGCAGTTGGTCTAACAAATGAAGAAAAACAACTTGCAGTACCAACACAATCAGTAATAAGGCTGTCTAAAATAATAGAAGGAAGTCGAAGAAATATAACTGCTGACAATTGGTTTTCATCACTCCAGCTGGTTGAAGAACTTAAAAAACGAGAACTAACTTATTTAGGTACGCTGAAAAAGAACAAAAGAGAGATTCCACCAGAATTTTTGCCCAAAAAAAATAGACCGTTGGGATCCTGCATATATGGTTTTACCAAAGATGTCACTATTTTATCCTACGTGCCTCGTCAAAATCGTGCTGTTCTATTATTGTCCTCCATGCATCACAAAAAAGAAGATGACCCACTCACTTTAAAACCTGCAATGATAGCTGATTATAACAATACAAAAGGTGGAGTGGATGAGCTCGATAAGAAATGCTCGATTTATTCATCCGGTCGACGTACACGCCGCTGGCCATTAGCCATATTTTTTAGAATTGTGGATATTTGTGGTGTCAACTCTTTCATTATTTTTCAATCTTCAAAGGATTATGATAACAGCTCAAGAGGAGACTTTTTGAAAAAGCTTGCAAGACAAATGATTTTACCACATCTGCAAAGACGTCAACACAACCAAAAGCTCCCTCGGGTATTACGTAACACAATTGGTAACATTTTG
Organism: Anomoia purmunda; assembly: GCA_951828415.1. Taxonomy (NCBI): domain Eukaryota; kingdom Metazoa; phylum Arthropoda; class Insecta; order Diptera; family Tephritidae; genus Anomoia; species Anomoia purmunda. The sequence goes on from CATOUQ010000051.1 coordinate 38,380, forward strand.
GGTCCGGACTCTGTAGCTCCGCCTCCAGTAGAACCGGTCCACGTTGCTCGTAAGTTATGCCACATATGCCCGACTAGGCTAAAGCGAAAAACTACACACTTTTGTCTGCAATGTAGTAAGCCAATGTGTATGGGATGCAGCAAACGTATATGCTTACACTGTGTGAACACAGATTTTGATGAGTAAAAAACCACCTAAAAGGTGGACCTGCAGTTTTTACACCTGGCTATTTTTTTTTATGATCTCTTTTATATCTTTAAATGTATACATTTGGCTGTGAAAAAATGACCTTTAAGTTTTTTTTATTTTTTAATTCATATTTTTTTTATAAGCTATTTATATGTCGTTTTTTTTTATATAAAAAAAAGGTTTGTGAAATAAAGTACCTGTTTTGTTCAAACGAATAAAAAAAATTTTTGCTTTCTTTATTTTTTGTAATTAAAAATATAGTAGCTTATTTTTAAAAAACAAATAATTATCAAAAAATATTCTTTACTAAATTTTTTTTAGTCAAATGAAGATGGGTCAAATTTACCACCACGTCATAAACTATGTCCCAAAATTTCACCTCGTCAGTTAAAGGTTAAATTTTTATGCAATTACTTCAAAATAAATTAAGCTGTTTACTTTTAGTTTAAACTTTTTTGCACAGGAGTTTTATTGGAAATCATGTAAAAAAACTGCGGAGAATTTCAGAATCGACTTTATTTCTATGAGATTCTGCACTAAGCCGTTTATTTAAAATTATTAAGTGAAATGTGCAGTAATCATATCCATGTCAAGTAACATAGAGTCATATTTTTCTATTTTTTGATAAGTTTTGGTATTGAGTTATGAAGAGGGTTCGTCATGCCCTTATCAAATAAAAAAAGATTGCAGCTGGCCAAATTTGCATCATAAGTGCCCTTCGGCATTTTTTGACAAATCACATTTCCTTATTCTTAGGATCGTCTGTACTATCTTCGTTCATTTGGTATTCATATTTCCATACCTTATACAAATCTTAATTCTTCATTGGAGGACTGATCGGGTTTTAGTTTTATAGCTGGTTTACTTAAACGTAGTTGAAATTGTTTAAGTGTTGTTATGGCGTGGTGTGAAGAATTTGCAGAATCAAACTTTTTTTTAACTGTAGTAAAAGCTAGGCATAACTAAAATTATCTTGCCAGTACACCTAATTGTATTTACTTGTGCCTGTCATAAATATTTTACAGTCTTTATATCAGCAGCGAAACATATTTGTGAAACATTTACAATCGAAAATTGTGGCAGCAGACAGCGAATACACGCTGAGTGCGCAATAAATTGAAATCACGTTGTTGACTTTGTCCAGAGTGATAAAGCACTTCAAACGTTGATTTTAATGTTCATTCAAATTTGCATTATGCACGAGTATTTACTTACATATGTAGGTGCACAAAGTGAGCAAAACAGTAAGCTTTTATGAACTCTATTTCCTATTTATAGTTAACGTTCATTGGTGTTGAACTAAATTGGCATATTGCCAAATTCATAAGTGAAATAGCAGCCCACCTTCAACGATAACATCAACTTTGGTATTCGTAGCGGTGCCCTGCCGGAAATAGAATTACTTTAAATTTCAAAGGTACTTTTTTACCAACCACAAACGTTTGAAATTCTTTTGTTTTTCTTGTAGGAAACTTACTTTATTATAATGGCGATGTCCTAAGAGCTAACTCTTCTAAAACTTACCTAATTACTAGCTACAGGATTGAACTGTTTGGAAAATGTCTACTTTATAGTAACTATAATATTTGTGCTTTGTCGTTAAAAAAAATTATTTTATTTTCAATTCAGTATATAAATTAAAAATAATTACATAACTATTTTGAGTATAAATTTTCGAAAGTATTGCGAGTGTCGATTTGTCCTTTATATGTAAAACATTTTAAAAAAAACTCAGGTACAAGAAGAGACTGGTTAATTTTTTTAATTTGGTTCCGAATTTGTGAGATTTTTTTAAATATCTTTATTTCATGTTAAAAAATAACTAGAAACAAATTTAAAATACGGTCGTTAAAATCCTAAAAAAAAATATAATTATAAAAGCAAAATTCAATAAACAGTTTTATTTCGACCAGCTACAAGTAGTAATTAATGCAACTTATTTTATTTGAAACAAAAGCGATTTTCGCACAGAAAACTTATATAAATACACATAGCTACAAACATACATATATGTATACTGGGTGCAAACTAGATGAACATAATTAATTTAACATGCATTTGTTTCAAATCAGTTAAATTCCAACTACCTTTTAAAAGTGGGGCAGAATTCCTCAAACGGATCACCTGAATGCGCTGAAAAATTATTTTTGCTCGTTTTTTCATTTTTTCTGTAGAAAACGTTCGGCCATACGTGCAGTGATATGCGCCTGCCACTCTTTAGCGCTAGAATCTCTCGTTGCTACTAGAGAAGAATTACACACTATGGTGCGCTCCAAATGCTGCATCATGACGTTCAAGGGTAAATAACTTTTTTCCAGATTGTGGGCCATTTTTTCCAAAACGGAATATTGTTTAGCGTGAAATGTAGTATATATTTTTTTTTCTTATGTCGAAATATGGCCCAGAAGACATTTTTTCTTCTATTTGTAATAAACAAATATATAAACAATTGACTCAGATTCAATTTTTTTATTCGGAAAAAATTACACGTAATCTATATTAAATGACGATTAAAATGGCGGTCGAATCCTCTAAATCGATCTGATAGATCGTTCGTAATTGATCTTTGAAAAAAAATTACGAAAAACATTTATTATCAATATCTTAAACAAAAATTTTTTTTTATAAAATCCAACTGGGGTGTTGTTTACATCATTAATGCCTACAGAAAAAATTAAAAAACGAGCAAAAATAATTTTTCACCACATTCAGGTGATCCGTTTGAGAAACTCTGACCCAGTGGTAAATTTCTTAGACTACCTGCTTTTTTCCGACGGGGTACTTAGTTTAGCGAATGTGTGGCGGCCCGGTAGTTAATATAGACTTATGAAACTAATCGACGATGTGTGGCACCACTAAATAGTAGAAGCAAAATTAGCCATATATTCATCAACGTCTGTTTCATGTGTGTTGAGTAAGTAAATAACATAACATGCGCTATAATAAAAATGACTAATACCCAATAATAATGCACCCGACGCGATATCAGGAAAGCTAAATAGAAGCCTAAAAGCAGACAAAATTGTTCAGCCAATGTGGTGTGCCTTCAATACAAGTGCGATTCAATTTTAAGTGTTCGTTATGCCTTACTTGTTGTTGTATTGACAGCAAATCCATATAAGTCATATTTACTGCTTGGTATTGCCATACTACAAATGCTTCATATGCCTTAGGTTTTTTTATATATAATCTATACAGTTGATCAAAGCGAGTTTAGTAGAGGTCTGCCATTTTTTTCAATTTTTATTTTTTTTTATTTATAGCCAATTTAAAGTCACTCAGAGAAGATGCATACTTCTTACTTCTTTGTAAATACAACAGGATGAACAATTTATTGCAATATAGCTGTAAAATGAGCAGGCAATATACGCAACTAACTCAATTTTGATTTATCGCAAATTCGGATATATATATAATATTGACTTCAAATTTTTTTTAACCCAATTTCAGTCTATATTACAAGCCTGATTCAAATTTGTTATTTAACGGCAGTCAAACTATTTCAACTAATGCCGGTATTCTGTAACTCAGTCTCATGTCAAGTCACTAAATTTGAGACTTTCCATTAAATGTTACCTTAAGGCCTTAAGCCTCTTCAGTGAAGATAATCTATGGAGAATTCACAGGCCGCAATTCTTTGTGGGTATGTAGAATTATCGGTTTAAATTTTTAAAAATATGAGGACGACCGTAATTAATTTGGGCCATTGTGTTATGACATTTCTCCTTAACATGATTTCCTTGGGGGATGCGTAAAGTCCAAAGCAGGAATTACGGTGGACTCGTCAAGTACTAGCCGAATTGCACGAAGGAGACGTCAAAAATATAGCTTCAAAATTTACCAAATTTTTAAAAAGGCAGATTGTGAGTTACAACTTTTCGTACTGATATTACGATTTGGGAATCGAAGACCGTTGGTTTTGTAAACTTTAACTTTTATTATTTCCTAATGGGATTCAACCATTATTTAAAACTAGGCTTAATGTTATCAACACGCCGTTCGGTGGATTGCAATTTTAGTCGGTCCTCATGGAGGTTTAGGTTTTCTGGTCGGGCGGCTACGTTTGCTGCCAGTTAAAAAGCTTTTATCAAGCTGATGCTCTGAGTTTATTTGTTAAGTGAGGCTAGAAAAAAAAAGGTTGTTGTAAAAGGAGGTTTCGAACTTTTTCGAGTTAGTTTTATTGCGATTGAGAAGCGCTACTCTTCAGTTATTCAAGAGTTTTGCATCTGTTCATTATCAAAAGACACTAACATAAGTTTTCTATCAAAACCATAGACCAGTTTTGATCCTTTATTTCTTGGTCTACAATCCAGATCTTTTAAAGTCCTTCAACCATCGTGTCAGAGACGCTAGAGAAGCCTCCTGTCCTGTCTCTTTGACTGTGACAAGCTCAAAAGGTTCGCTTAACAAGCCGGCGTGGGAGATCACTTCATCTTCTGTAGCTTTCTCCATTATAAACAGTGTCGGCCGGCTTTGGCTTACCTGACACATGCAGAGTTTTGGGAGTCATTATTAATGCTCCGGATTAGGTTATCAAATGGGCCTCGTTGAAGACTTTTACTGGTAGAGTTCGCTTGTCGTTCATTTTGCCCATCTTTATTACCTTTCAATCATGCGTAGGTAACTTCAAATTGACCAGTTGTATTGAACCTAGAATTGCATGTTGGTTGGTTGAGAAGTTTTGGGTTCAGGCCCTAGATTTCGCCTCAACGACCGGTTTTCAAGACCGATATGCCTACGGTAAGGTCTTTAGATTAGAAGATGCCTTTTCGTTTGTATTCAAAGTCCTCCTCAATTCTGAAATGGGTATTTGCCCCTTCTCGTTTTCAGTGCATTTGTAAAGGATTTAAATGGCATTGCATTAATAATTTTATAAATTTGTGTGTGTCTTCTCAACTTGTGCTTATTACATATATCCTTCTTATTGCTTGCAGGCGTTAAAATACTAGAAGGAGTACTTTGCAAATACTGGAGCTCTGTATAGAGCTGTATTGAATATACAAACCAACTGTATTACTAAGGATTGTGATAAATTTCTGGAATGGGCTACCTGCAAGTGGCATTGCTACCAGTAAAGCAAACACCTAACAAATACACGCACTAATTTAATAATTGGCTAGATTTTAATTTATATTACAACATCAAGACGCGCAGCACACATTGTGGGAGAAGTTCGGCCAAAACTGCTTATGCGGCTAAGTAAGTAAGTAAGATTTTAATTTATTAGTATAATGTAATTGCTATGACTCTTCAGGTTACTGTTAGTTATCACAAAATTAATTAGATTCAGATATGTTGGTGATAAAGAATTTAATGGACTTTTGATTAGAATATTCAAAATATTGAATAAACAAACAATATACACAACAATATGGATTCCAAAAAAAGATTAGAAATATTTCATATTACAAACATTTGACTATTTTCACCTAAATACCTTTGATCGACTGAATCACTTTGATTTTAAGCCTATGCTGCTAATAATAGAATATAAATATAGAAAACCATGTACTTAAAATATTTGTATGTGTATAAATCTATTTTAATACATATCCAATTCGTTGCAGGGATTTGTTGCACGCTAATGCTTGAGGGGATTCTCACATGACTAGATAACGAGCGAGGCATTCAATTTTAGAACAGACCCTAAGATTTGTTGGGTCTAAAATAATAAATTTGATTTCATCACATTAATTATAAAATATGAAATTTGTACAATAAGATGGTTATTATCTTATTAAGTACAATGGTAACTAACAGCTAAAATAAGAATCGAGAAAAAAATACAATAATAATAACAAGTAAGGAAGAGCTCGGGTGCAACCGAACTTTAAATACCCGGCGAAAGCTTTTATTTCAAATAAAACGTGCTTGTTGTATGCAATAAGACCAGGCAAGGGAATAATCTGTAATTTGAAAATCTAAACTTTTTAATTTTAATATAAACTAAAATAAATTGGTATGCTTTTAGTGTATTGTAAGCATATTGACACGTTAGTTAAGGAAAATATGTGTAACTAGACCTTAAGCAATAATGTAATAGAGTTTAAGTTGTAATTATGTTTATACTTTAAGTTATGTGTTTAGACATTAAGTATTCTCGTGACATGTCAAATGAACGGCAACCATCTTGTGAAAAATAAAAAGATTCATTCGTTGGACTGACTATCAACTGGCACATACGTGCATTACATTTTATCGCGTTTTCATCAGAAGTGGTCGTCGAAGCCACTCCAACGCACACAAGGTTACTAAAAAAGTTATTTTCCGCGGTATTACAATGGACGACAGAAGTGTGTGTGCCGAAAAATATACACTCCTCCAGTTAAAGGCCTGGTGCGCAGCAGTCGGCGTTAATGCAAGTGGGGCAAAAGCGTCACTGGCGGCTCGGCTGAGCCAATTGTCAGCAGAGGCTCGCGGACTGTGCCCGGGTGCCGATCCGGTTGGTTTAACCGAGGAAAATTTTGCGGAGACAAATGAGGATCTGAGTTGCGAATCAGACGAGGATTATATGGGAGAATACAACGCAGCGGCCAACGTCACAATTGATCCAGTGGACGAAATAGTCGACAACGTAGCGGTAAAAGTAACGGACAAAGTAGCGGTCAATGCAGCAAACAACGTAGCGGTCAATGTAGAGGTCAACGAAGTGGAAAATGTAGCGGGAAATGTTGCGGTAAATGTTGCGGAAAATATTACGGGAAATGTAGCGAACAACGTGGCAGCAAATGAAATTAATTACAACATAGACGGGCAGTTCGGGTTAAGAGTTCGTGCAAATAGCGAAGCGGACGGACGTCGCCAAAGAGCAGCTAGCACTGCCGGAGTGGAAAATGAACAACGTGAAATTGATAACCTAAAGATAAAGTTGCTGGAAAAAGAAATCGAGATGCTGCGGCTAAAGCTGTCATTGGAAGAAAAAACAGTGTGGTTGCTAAGGAATGTTCCTTCGATACGGTTAAGCAATTACTATCGGAGTACGACGGTGGTGAAAATTTTGAGATGTGGCGCTCTCAACTGAAGCACGTGCAACAAATGCTTAAAGTAGACCGTGAAATGCTTGGATTGGTGGTGCAGATGAAATTGAAAGGTGCGGCTTTGACGTGGTATAATACCAACAAAATGTTCGAGAAAAGTCTGGATGATGTCTTGAACGATATGGCTGCTATTTTCGCGCGCAACGACAATCTCCTAGTTCTGCGTCGACGCTTCGAGAAACGCTGCTGGAAGTACGACGAGTCGTTTACAAACTACTTCAACGAAAAATGTTTGCTAAGCAGTGGTTTAAACTTGGAAGACGCAGAGCTAGTCGAATACATAGTCGATGGCATTCCCGATAAGCATCTACAGATCCAGGCTAAGCTACAAAATTTTCCAACAGCGAGCAGTTTAGCGAAGGCGTTCCGGACCATCGAGTTGCCACCACGTCCATATTCGAGACCGAGCGAGGATAGACTAAGGTGCTATAATTGCAACAGTTCCGGCCATATATCCCGAGATTGCCGCAAACCAAAGCGCGAACTAGGAACATGTTTCGCTTGCGGCGAAAGAGGCCACTACGCGTCGAAATGCGAGAAGTATAAGAAGGGTCCACCGACGAATAATTTTGTAAGTTATTTCAACTTAAGTATTTTAGATGAACCTAATGTTAATATGTTTGTAGAAGGCCTAGTTGATTCCGGTAGCCCTATAAGCTTAATTAAAAGACAGTTAGTTCCAGGAAGAGTTCAGTTGCAGGAAGTGAAGTGCCCTTATTTCGGATTAAATATGTCCAAATTAAATATTTTTGGAAAAACAAAGTGTAGTATCGAAATTCTGAATAAAAATGTTTTGATCGAAGTTATGGTGGTTCCTAATGAATCGATTAGTTTTCAAGTTGTGTTGGGTAGGAATTTTATTACAGCAAGTAAAGCTAAATTAAAAATTGGTACCGTAGAATTTTTGGAACCAGCGGCAGAGGATAAAGAGATAAATAAAGATATAAGTGAGATCATGGCAATAGAGACGCAAGCCACAAACAAGATCGATCGCGTGGATAAGAATGTTTTGGTACAATGTGGGAAAGTAGTAGAGAATAAAGAGGTAAATGAGGCTATAAGCGAAATCCTAGCAATAGAGATGCAGGATACAAGCAAATTCGATTACGTAATAGGGCACGAAGTTAGTTTCGAAGATATAAGGCGCTTCGAAGAGGTTTTTTATAAGGAATATTTACATGCAGCCAAACCAGAAGTACCCAAGGTTAAAAAAGAAATTCGTTTAGTTCTAGAAAACAACAAACCGTTCTACTGCACGCCTAGAAGATTGTCATATAACGAAAAGGCTGAGTTACAAAAGATACTAGATGAGTATCTGGCGAAAGGTTATATCCGCCCTAGTGAGTCTGAGTTTGTTTCTCCAATAGTACTAGTTAAAAAGAAAACGGGTGAACTAAGAATGTGTGTTGATTATAGGAAACTGAATAAAGTCACCGCGAAGAGCAACTACCCCATACCGTTGATAGATGACTTGATAGATAGATTGGCTAATAAAAAGTTGTTTACGAAACTTGATCTAAAAAATGGATTTTTTCATGTTTATGTCGAAGAACAATCCGTCAAGTATACTGCCTTTACAACCCCCCACGGACAATTCGAGTTTCTAAGGATGCCGTTCGGGTTAAAAAATGCTCCGGCGACTTTTCAAAAGTTTATAAACAAAATATTTGCTGACATGATACGTACCGGTGAAGTTATAATATACCTTGACGACATTATGGTAGCGACAGAAATGGTGGAAGAACACATTCGTATTCTGAAGAAAGTTTTTCAATGCTTGGTGCAGAACAGGTTAGAATTAAGGCTAGATAAGTGTCAATTTCTTCAGTCTGAAATTTCATATGTAGGCTATTTGATTAATGGTGAAGGTATTAGAGCCGACAAAAAAGGATTACAAGCAGTTGAAAATTTTGCAATGCCAACCAAGGGTACAGGAAGTGCACAGTTTTCTGGGACTATGTTCATACTTCAGGAGATTTATAAAGGATTTTTCGATGTTAGCAAAACCGCTTTATGACCTTTTAAAAAAAGACGAAAAATTCACGTTTGGTCAAAAAGAAATTGAAACTTTTGAAACTCTCAAAAGAAAATTAGTAGAATCACCAATTTTGGCTATATATGACCCCCGTGATGTAACTGAGCTTCATTGTGACGCAAGTGCACTAGGTTTTGGAGCAATACTACTTCAAAGAAAGAAGGACAACAAACTGCATCCTATTTTCTATTTTTCGAAACGCACAACCGAAGTTGAATCCAGATATCACAGTTTTGAATTAGAGACGTTAGCAATAATATACGCGTTGAAAAGGTTTAGAGTATACTTACAGGGTGTTAAGTTTAAAGTTATCACAGACTGTAATTCGCTAACGTTGACGCTTAATAAGAAAGACATTAACCCACGAATCGCAAGGTGGGCACTGGAACTTCAAAACTACGACTACGAACTAGAACACAGGTCGGGTAATAGGATGCAGCATGTAGATGCGCTTAGTAGAGTGAACAATGTACTGACAATTCATACGAATACCTTCGAAGAGAATTTAATAATATGCCAAAGTAGAGATGAAATTATAAAGAATATTAGGAAAGAGTTAGAAGCCGCTGAGAGCAAACATTTCGAAATGAGAAACGGAGTAGTTTATAAAAAGAATAATGATAACGTTTTTTTTTATGTGCCGGAATCAATGGAAAAACATGTTTTGTATAAATACCATGACGAGATGGGACATGTAGGCGTCGACAAAGTAGTGGAAACAATTAAAAAGAGCTACTGGTTCCCTAGCATTCGGAAAAAAAGCTATTGCTCACGTCGAAAATTGTTTGAAATGCATAGCGTTCTCTACAAAACACGGTAAAAAAGAGGGGCACCTCAACATGATTCCGAAAGGTAATAGGCCATTCGAAATGATACACATTGACCACTATGGCCCAATTCACAGTAGCAGCACGAAGTATAAACACATACTAGTTATAATAGATGGGTTTACGAAGTTCGTTCGGTTATACCCGGCAAAGACTACAGCATCGAAAGAAGCAATAGCGTCGCTGGAAGATTACTTCCGAGCTTACAGTAGGCCAAGACATTTAGTGTCAGATAGAGGAACGTGTTTCACGTCAAGTGATTTTGAAAATTTCTTGGGGGCAAATAACGTTCAACACATTAAAATCGCAACAAATTCTCCTCAGGCCAATGGTCAAGCTGAAATGGTAAATAAAAGTTTAGGGCCAATGATAGCAAAACTGGTAAATTCAGAAAACCCCGTAAGCTGGCATAAAATGTTAGAAGACATAGAGTATGCGATGAATAATACAGTACATAAATCGCTTAACGAACATCCAAGCGTCATGTTGTTCGGAGTCGGACAAAAAGGGAAAATAATAGATACGCTCAAGGAAAATATTTTAGAAGCAATACAAGTTCCGGATAATAGGTCAAAAAGTGAGATAAGGCGTCAAGCAGAGACAGTACAGCAGAAGTCACAAAACTATAATAAAAGGTACGCAGATTCTAGAAGGATAGAGCCGCGTAAATTTAAGATAGGAGATTATGTTGTTATAGGCAACCCGAGTTCGCAAGTGGGAGCGTCAAGTAAGTTAATACCGAAGTTTAGAGGGCCATACAGAATAGCCAAGAGTCTAGAAAGCGACCGATACCTGGTAGAAGACGTTGAGGGCTTCCAGCAAACTCAGATACCGTATAAGGGCACTTGGTCAGTAACAAATTTAAAACCCTGGTTCGGATGCGAAACAAGAAGTAGGAAAGAACGTAAAAAGTAGTGCAGTAAATATGTTAGCGGCGTAGAATCAGGAGATTCTAGTTGTCAGGATGGCCGAGTTGTAAGCATATTGACACGTTAGTTAAGGAAAATATGTGTAACTAGACCTTAAGCAATAATGTAATAGAGTTTAAGTTGTAATTATGTTTATACTTTAAGTTATGTGTTTAGACATTAAGTATTCTCGTGACATGTCAAATGAACGGCAACCATCTTGTGAAAAATAAAAAGATTCATTCGTTGGACTGACTATCAACTGGCACAGACGTGCATTACATTTTATCGCGTTTTCA
>CATOUQ010000052.1:0-18804 GCA_951828415.1 Anomoia purmunda
ATATATATTTTTCTAAATATATGTATATACAATAATTATATGTTGTTTATAAATATCGAGCAATTTTTGTTAGACAAAAGATTTTCCGATTGAATGATCAACACTTAGGGCTACACAAAACGCAACATAACAGGAAGAACGTACTGTAAGGGAAAAAAAGGAATTTAGTAATAATGTTGATTATGATGGCGATGACGTTGACCCGCTGTGATAATTGCTCACATTAGCTGCCGAATAAGAGTAATGTAGCAAAAAGCAATAAGCAGCATAATACACACAGTTTTCAAACAATTGAGTTTTCATTTAGAAATAAAATTTACGATTTGAATGCACATTCATATTATTTTATACGTATGTAAGTATAGTGGAAGTCATAACTATAGCACAGTCAATTATCATGAATTCTGACTATTTTTTTTTTAAATTTAATTTAATTTATAAACTATCCTAGTTAAAAAATTTGATCAAATGTGAAAAAACCATCAACAAAGTTGACATCAAATTTTACTGTTTTTAATTCAAATTTTCAACAAAAAAAATCCGGTAAGCAGTTTTATAGCCGATTAAATTTAAGTTAAAGGAAAGTCAGTTTCAATTTCACTTTTGGCAATTTTGTTGCCTAAAGGTCCTCCGTAAATTCGCCCATATAATGTATGCTCGGATTTTTTTTATTGGAAAACCTACGCAACATTCTCAGTAACAGTTTTTTCAAGAAATCCACAGTAGTTTATAGCCACTTAAAACTAACTACATACCGATTTTTTTTGCAAATTCAAAATATAAATTTTTTAAATTTTTTTTAGACTTTTTCGCCCATTTGAACAAAGTTTGAAACTTAGATTTGAACGCTTTTTGTTATATAATGAATTATGTTTTTATAAAAAAACAATATTTTTTTTGAAAATTCAAAATATAAATTTTTAAATTTTTAATTTTTTTCAAATTTTTTTTAGAATTTTTCGCCCGGTTGAACAAAGTTTGAAACTTAGATTTGAACGCTTTTTTTATATAAAGAATTATGTTTTTATAAAAAAAAATATTTTTTTGAAAATTTAAAATACAAGTTTTAAAAATTTTTAAATTTTTTTAAATATTTTTTAGAATTTTTCCCCATTTGAGCAAAGTTTGAAACTTGGATTTGAACGCTTTGTGGTATATAGTGAATTATGTTTTTATAAAAAACAAATTCGAAATTAAATAATTGGGAAAAATTTCAAAATGTGTAATTATGTGACTATCCTTGTACTATCGTTATGTCGTGCACTGTAGGTATGTATACGTTTTATGCTAAAAACACTCACAGTTATAGCTATATCCTGTTGATATTGCCAGGCAGCGAATATGAAATATTACAAAATATTTAGCACAATGACGACAGAAATGACAAAAAGTGGTTGAGAATTGGAGAAGTGATAATTAGAGCAACTCCGCAATAAGTAACACAACGAAGAGGAGTGAAAGGGGGAAATTTCGAGTATATTAAGGGTAGTTCCGCAGTTGAAAATCCTCGTAATCGCTAGTTTCCGAACAAAAAACAAAAGCAAAAGTGATTAGCAGCGTCAACCATCAACAAAATAATATCATCAAATACGTCAAAGTGGCTATTTTGCATTAGACAATAAAAGAGCTTAAACTTCTAAGCTTGCCATTAATGCCAACCAAAAATATTGCTATCACAATTAACAAACGGCGCACAGAAACAGGAACGAGCAAAAATGAGCGAGCAAGTATAACAAATTGGTCGGTTGAACGCGAACCCACCACAACTCACAAATCTACTACTTGTGCAAACTAAGTAAACACTTGCCTGGGGTGTGCGTAAGTTTGTAACAAGTTGTGGGTAGGTTGGTGTGTGTGTGTCACGAATTAAACTCTAGTTTTTTTCAAAAAACTCAAAAAGGCAATAACCAAATTTAAACCATTGGAAACTTTGACTAGCATAGTAAAGATCAAAATATAAAGGACGGCGAACCTTTCGTCCTATTTAAGCCTATGAAATTGCTGTGCAAGAAAATTTTGTAACCAGCATAAAAGGCGTCTGCTTGTCATTGCGCGCAATTAACTCAACCAATAATGGTGATAGTGCGGCAGCCGGAAAAGAACCAAAAGTAATCGAGTGTACCAGAGTGGTGCCGATAAATTAATAACTTAGGCAACAAGAAAGGTTTTCTAGGAATTCAATCGCAATTTTGTTAATAAAATTCAGTAAATTTTCATGCATCTGGTTTTTGAGATACAAAAGTTTTATATATTTAATAAAAACGAGTACTGAATGCAGGAAAATGGAAAATAATATATGCTAAATTTTTACTTCGTTCTCTTGAGGGAGAAATATTTAACTGACGAGTTGTTTTTTTCATATTTAAAATAAATGCTTATTTAATTCTAATTATTATTATTTGACCCGGCGCGCTTTAGAGATGTTTCGAATCCAGCGCCACCTATCGCTAAATTTTTTAAACGAAATATTTTTGTTTATGTGACTGAATGGCCTTTAGCTCGTAAAAATTATTGTTGATACAACTAAATAGCACGAAAAATTAGTATATGTGACTAAAAAATGGTATACATAGGAATTAAATTGGATTGTACATAAAGGTTTTAGATATATCCCAACTACTGCGCCATCTATCGGTGCAATTTTAAACAAAAATATTATATGTATATTTATATTCCTAATACATATTTTGAATCATATTTGCCTTGTAAATACTTTTCCTCGGCACCACCGCTGCCTAACGGAATTTTTGTAGACTCTTTTCAAAACACATCCTATGAATGTGAGCTCAATTTGTTCCTAGGTTTTTGAGTCACTAAACTATATACCAACAGACACACAGGGCTTTTTTATATATAAAATATAGAAAAACTTGACACCCCACTACCAATATTTATTCATTAATTTCCTTTGTCAGTAATCGCATTTAGGTTTCTCTCACAAATAACTTGTGTACAGTTAAATGCAATTTTCTTTTAAACAGGTGCCGTCCCACTAGCGAAACGAACGGTTTGACAGCTATACGTTACTATTTCATATAACTTTTGAATAGTTTCGATCAATTCGTCAACCTTGTTCAAAACAGAAGCATTCTCCGTTTGAAACCGATATTTGTTAATAGTTCACTACTAATTACTGCTACTATTTTTTCTTACACCACTACTTTTACTAATTTCTACTACTGTTTTTATTAATTTGTACTACTATTATTACTGCTACTTTTACTAAGTTCTACTAATACTAATTTTGCAATTTTCTGCTACAATTTTTACTAATGCTGCTACTAATTACTATAACTTATTTTACTAAATTTAACTACTAATTTTTACTCATCTCCATTGCTATTTCTTAATACTACTACTAATTATTACTACTATTTTAACTAATTCCTACTACTACTTTTCTTTCATTCTTCTACTAAGTACTACTTTTTTCACTATTTTTCCTAATTTCTACTACTATTTTTACTAATGCTACTACTAATTACTATTACTAATTTTACTAAATGTAACTACTAATTTTTACTCACTTCCATTGCTATTTTTTAATACTACTACTAATTATTACTACTATTTTAACTAATTCCTACTACTATTTTTCTTTCATTCTTCTACTAAGTACTACTTTTTTCACTATTTTTCCTAATTTCTACTACTATTTTTAGTAATGCTACTACTAATTATCACTACTACTTTACTAATTTCAACTACTATTATTATTACTAAGTGCTACTGATTTTCTAACTAGCTTCTGCTACTATTTTTCGTAATGCTACTACTAGTTAGTACTACTATTTTTCCTAAATTCTACCACTGGCCACTATTACTACTACTACCTTTACTACTCCCATATAGTATACATAGCTCTCTATCTCTTTGTAGAATCAGCACAAAAGTTTTACTTTTAATTTCAAAATCTGTCTATTGTATACCTAAATGTAAGTTTTTAAACCATTCATTTAGATTACATTACATTTGTTATCCTTGCACCCAATCAGCTTCAATCTATGAAACGCTGCAATCATTTTAAGTTCATATTCTTCATTACTCCACAATTTTATATTACCATTACTTTCCGCTTGCATAAATTCCTTCCTCATTCCAATGTATATATCATTTTCTTTCTTAAAACTCACTTTCCCTTTCACCCTGCCACCCCGCTGTATTATTAATAATTACTCAGTTGCTTGTTTAGCGCTGAAAAGTTGTAATCCTCTCGAAAGTACTCATTTTTTGAAGTATTAGTGCCCCTGCTTTGAAGGACATTGTGCAGGCGGTCTTAGGCAAGGATTTTATTGTTGAAAATAATAAAAAAATTAAAAAAAAAATAAAAATTATTATGTGAATACAGTGAAAATGGCGGGATTTAGTGTTGCTGCCGCTGAGTTGATTTTCGTAATAATAATTATGAAAGCTGCTATTATGTAAGTTATTTATTTTACGTTAATTACTGTCGAGAGTTTTGTTTGAGTATTAAATTGAAATAGCAAACAATAGAGGAAAGTGAAAACTTGGACCTTGTTGGCGCGTAATTACGGTATGCATGTATATTGTATAATATTTATTGAAGTGATGAGTAAGTGGATGTTGTTGATCAAATAGCTATTAATATTATTGAATGGCAGGGTAAGTTTAAACTATTTACATTTGTATAGATGTACCATAGGCCGTTTACGATGTATGGGAATTTTACGGTCACCTTGTAAGGATTTCAAAAATCGAAAAAAATTCGCTAATGCCACTACTAATTACTACTACCATTTTTATTACTTACTTCTACTACTCTTTTTACTTACTTCTGCTACCCTTTTAACATAAGCTACTACTCTTTTGACTAATTGTAGTACATACCTACCACTGCTATTTTGACTACTACTTTAATACTATTTATACTAATTACTACTACTATTTCTACTAATTTCTACTACTATTTTTTTTAATTTCACTACTATTTTAGCTAACGCTACTGTTTATTACTACTACTATTTTTACTAATTTCTACAACTATTTTTACTACTTCCAGCTACTATTTCTGCTAATGCTACCACTAATTTCTACTACTATTTATACTAATGCTACTGCTAATTAAGACTAAAATTTTTAATAATGCTACTACAAATTATTACTACTCTCTTTACAAGTGCTTATTACGAATTCCTACTATTTTTTTACGACTAAAATTTGTATTAATTTTTGCTTTTGCTACCACAAGTTACTACTACTATTTCTACAACTGCAACAATTTATTACTACTACTATTTTAACTGATTTTTGTTTTTATTTTTATTAGTGCTACTGCTAATTACGACTAAATTTTTTTTTAATTTTTACTACTACTTTTACCAGTGCTACTTTCTATTACTGCTACTATTGTTACAAATGGCGATTAAAATGTTTGATTGTTTTATTGAACTTTTTTGAATTTTTGTGAAGTTTTGTATTAGATTTAAAATTTTGATTTGCATTGGTTAATTTGCGGAGTGAACTCTATTTTTATAAAAATTTATTTTAAAAATGGACACACGAAATTTTGTGAATATTGTAAAAGATATCACTGCGTACATTTTTTTTTGGAAGTAACGTACGAGTAAATAGTAATTATAGCTACCGATTACAATACAGTGTTAATTGTATTCTTTTTTAGGCTCATTAAAAATGTGTCTGAGCTATTTTGGCAAGATACAGCCACCATATATTGGATAATCGAAGTAAATGCTGGCAACCATCGCCAAATTGCCAAATGTTTATTTGCCGGGATATACACAGCAAAACTAGAACGCGATAATGGCTATATTTATACAACACATACATATATTTATTTACATTGATATCGTAAGCAAGACATGTGTGGAATATGAACTATAAAAAGGCTTAGTTTAAACTAAAACTGTCAAGTGTGCTATCCAAATGGTAACAAGAAAAACACTGCAGATTTAGTTGAATGTGGAAATGTGTGATAAAAATGTCGCATGGAAATTGATTAGATTACAATGTTATTATAGTTTCATTAGTAATTATTTTTAGTTTCAGTATTATAAATGGTTCCAGCAAACTATTAGATCACGAATCACTAATTCTAGCCGTATCTTAGAATTTTAAATTTCACTCACACAAAAAAAATAAGCTAAAAAATTTTATAACCCCAAAATGCCGGACATAAAATTAGAAATGTCCAAAAAAATATCGCAATTTTGGAAAGTTAAAAAGTACCAAATTTCCCTTTTGTCGTACAACGGTTTCACTGTTGACAGTTATTCAACATAGCTAACTATTTCACCTTCACATACTCTCTGTCTTTTCTTCTTTTTTCTCCCACTCTCTCTTTCTCCCGTGAGAGTATATTTCAAGGCACTTTCAAGCACATTGGAAAGGAAACTCAGTGACTATTTTTGAACCAAATCTATTACTTTTGAGATAAGATCAGGTGGGAATAGCTGGATAGAGAGAGAGAGAGATACCTGCAGCGCTTAGGCACATAGTACGCTCTTCTCGTTCCGACTTCACCTCAGAACTACACACGTGCGCCTTTTCTCATATGAAAACCACGTTAGCCTAGCAGTTTCACACAAGGGAAGGTGTTGTTCTTACCATGGGGTTAAAAGTGGCTGTTTGGATGATAGCAACTCTGTCGCCTACTCGTCATGATATAGATGGAGGGAGCGATGCTTCAGATCGAAGCTCTGAGAAGAAAACCCTTCCCCGATCTTTTGGAACTATCAGTATACATGTTTATGCCGTTACTTATGCGGTGAAAGCCGTCCTGGCGTGTTGAATTATAGTTTTATAGTTCCCAGTGAAAGTATTTGATGGTATGCGTCCATACGAGCACGTATAGGTAGGGGCGCTTTTAATCCAACAACTGTCGAGTACAATTTGTCTGGACGCATGCCTCTCCGAGCCTTTAAGCCGCTATTACAGCTATTTCTCGAGCCACTACGTCAAGGTGAGGGAGATGCAGAATCGCATTCAGAGACTCAGTAGACTCCACTTATGCATAGCATAACTCTGCGCTCCTTTGCACCCTGCGGGAATGTAAGAGCCGTTAATTTGTATCGTCTGGTAAATGGGACTAGTTTTGGTTGGATAAACGTCAATACCACACGTTTTGGTTCAAACAACCAAAGAGGTAAGAACAGGCTACATGGGATCGCACAAGATTTGAGGATGCTTTCTCTGTACTTAACCCGCAACATCATTAACATTTGCAATACTTTGCAATAAATATGGGTAGAAATCTACACACAAAATCGGCAAGCACATATCGTTTCATATCGAAGGTCAACGAAGGGTTAAAAGATTTTTATGATAGGGAGAGTCAGCCGCTATTGGACTGGTATTTGAGCCGTTGCGCTCCAGATGATGATCCGCTGTATACTCGGCTATGTACATTGACCGCAATTTGAAAACAGGCGAATCATTGGTATATGCATTTTATTCTTGGTTGGGTTTTTGCATGATAATTTCCCCAAGTTAAGCTGCTGACAAAAGTCTCAAAACGTCTATTCAAATATGAACTGGTTTGACAGTCGTTTTTATCTACATAGGCCTCTTATCAACTTTAAAAAAAGTGAAACAGTTTTTCCTAGATATTCCGCAGACATACAATTTGCGAAAGGTGGATAAATATTTTAAGGTAAATTTTTTCCTACAGAACTTGTATATGCAGTCACAAACATATTTAACGATTGTCACTAAAGTCATATGACTTGTCATTCATGTGTGCTTGCCCGCTTGCCGTCGCCATTTCAACCATTTAAATCTCAGCCAAGCAACGCAATTTTTGTTTATCAAAGCTTGATGCATCTTCTCCATTTCATATACTTTTTTTTCTCCCTTTCGCTCTGCATCTGCGAGGAGAGTAGTGTTTGTTTATTTGGCAGCCATTTGCTTTAATCCAAGTCGCCGCCATTGTGTGCGCGAGGTGATCCTGTAAAGCATTGAACCCGAAATGGCGTAAAACTGGGTCAAAATGTTTATGAATTGCGGGCGTAGAATATTTCACAATCGACATTTCCGACATTTTAAACCTAAACCTTCTTGGCACGCTTTGCGGGTGCTTGTCTATAGCGATAGCATATTTAATATGTGAGTGTGTGTGTGTGTGTTAGTGTGTTGTGCAAGTATGTGTGCCAAGTAAGCACACCATTACTTACAAACAGACGGAAGCACAGTTGGTGGTCAAAATGTAAGTCGAGCTGAAAGAATGACGACAGAAATCGATAGAAATTGCGCAAAAGAAAATAGCAAAAACAATAATAATATCAATGCTGTTAGAGAACAACAATGGGATGTTGCTATACAAGAAATTAAATATATTTGCTACGGACACACACACACACGCACACACCCACATTTACTCGCAATCTTAAGTTTCTATCGTGGGTCCCGCGGTGGCACAATTTGCGCAAAACTTTAGTTATCGAACAAAAGATTTCCTTGCTTGTCTGTTATCGCACAATAAAGCAATTAGTGCCAAAGTAGCAAAGCAGCAGTTGAAAAGGATGGTTGATAAAAGGGGCGAGGAATGAATATTGCAAGAATATTATGCAATCTTTGGTCAATAGCGCTCATTGGCATAGGAAGAAAAGGTGGCAGTTGGTGGTTGAGTGGTTGAGTGGTTGAGTGGAGCTGGTACACCGCAATTGTAGCGGTAAAAACTTTCTGACAAGTCTGATTTCTACATTGCTTAATGTCCTTTCACTGTGGCAGTAGGCACTTTCTTGACTTCTGTGGTAAATATTATGCGCAAAAAATAAGAGGGAAAGTGAACATGTAAGACGGTGGAAAATTGAAAGAATTTACATATATCTTGGCTGTCGTTTTTAGCGTACCCTTTTTTCGAGATTAGTGCGGGTAAATTGGTTTTTTAAGCCAGCAATTTAGGTAGATCACATACCTAGACATAAACCAAAATTTCTCTGTCGCAAGTCGCATTAAAAAAATTTGCGACCATTTTAAATTGCAAGGAATAAACCTTATTTTTTAACAAAAAATATTTAGTGGTTAGAAGTTTTCATGTTTTTTTTCAACAGACAGGCTATAATTTAAAAAAAATCATGAATTAATCGATATTTTCTGACTTTTATTTTTTCAATCAATCTTTATGCCTTTTTCTTAAAGTGTTATCGATATTTTTAGGTTTATGTATTTTCAATCAAAAAGCAGCATTGTTCTCGTATTTAAAATTTTCCGATCATATTTGATCAATATTTTGTGATTTATATATTTTCGATAAAACTAATCGATTATTTCTGATTTTTATTTTTTCAATCAAGTTTTATCGCTTTTTCTTTAAATTTTATCGATATTTTTAGGTTACTAATTTTTCAATCAAAAAGTAGCGTTATTTTTGTGTTTAAATTTTTCCGATCATATTTGATTGATATTTTGTGTTTAATATTTTTTCGATAAAAAACAATCGATTATTTCTGATTCTTATTTTTTCAATCAAGCATTATTGCTTTTTTTTTAATTTTATCGATATTTCAAGGTTTCTATTTTTTTAATCAAGAGTTTGGGTTATTTGTATTTAAATTTTGCGGACCATATATGATCGATATTTTGTGTCATATATTTTTTCGATAAAAAATTATTGATATTTTTTGATTCAAAATTTTTTGATAACAATAAACGCAAAAAAATTTGTCGGCGATAATTATACTTTAGCAATAATACAGTTGACATTTTACGGTAATCACAAAATATCGAAAAAATAAAATACACAAAATAACGATTACGAAATGATTTTTAACGAAAAATCGTCGAAATAAAAAGGGTCAGATTTGATCAGCATGAGGCAAAAAGAGTATATCGATATATTGGGTTTTTGTATTGAACGAGTTTTTCTTCAATGATTTTTTTATCAGCAAAAATTAAAAAAAAAACGTTAATTTCTGGTTTCTGATTATTTGCTAATAAATATTTTATTCGTAAAAATAGTTTATATTAAAAAACAGTTAAATAAATAAGTGGGTACTATTTTTTTAAGTCTCCTGAGAAAAAACCCTAAAGAAAATTTGATTTTCAAGAATTTTATACCATTTCTGCGAATAATGCTGTTTCTA
The DNA here is from genome assembly GCA_951828415.1 of Anomoia purmunda. Lineage (NCBI taxonomy): Eukaryota > Metazoa > Arthropoda > Insecta > Diptera > Tephritidae > Anomoia > Anomoia purmunda. The sequence continues at coordinate 10,062 of CATOUQ010000052.1, forward strand.
AATATTTTTTGACCTAAAAAAATTAGGTAATTTTTTTTCTTTATAGTTAGAACAGCGCCATTGTGGAGGGGCACTGAAACTCCTACATCGCCCTAATTTAGAAACAAGTTTACCAATTAATTTAGATTTTTCTATGTTATTCAATTAATTAACACTTTTTCTTTTTTAATAAAAATAAAACAATCTAAGAGAAGTTTCCATTTTTTTTGGATTTATTTCTTCTTCAAGTTATGTTATTTTCTCCCTATTGAGTCAAGGTTTCTTCTAATTGAATAAAAATCTACATAAATTGAAAAATGTTTTCTCCAAAATTTTCCCCTTTCGCTTGTTTTCTTCAATCCAGATATTTTTTTTTTTTGAGTTCAGCAACCACGAAGAAGAAAAACAAATCACCGGACTAAAACTCTGAATATAAATCATGCGAGAGATCTTTTTAGGCTTTCTAAATCGAAATATGAACGAGAATTTTACGATCATCACCTTGAAGACCATAAAAACTGCAGAGAAGATTGAAATGGGCATCGTTGAAAATTTTCTAATGCGCTATAAAGCTGTATACCCAAAAATTTTCTAAAAATTCTGATAAAAATTTTTGGAAATTTTATGCAAATTTTTGAAATTTCGTTAAAATTTAAATGAAAAAAAAACTTCTACTTTATATGCAAATTTTTGAAATTTCGTTAAAATTTAAATGAATAAAAAAAAACTTCTACTTTATAATACTAAAATTTAAAGCGCTATAAAGTTGTATACACAAAATTTTTCGAAAATTTTGGATACAATTTTTTTTTTTGGAAAATTTATGAAAACTTTTGAAAATTTTATGAAAATTTTTTGAATTTCATTAAAGGTTTTTGAATTTCATTAAAATTTTAAAGTTTAAAGCTTTGGTTGATACGATTTTTATGGTGAAATTAGTTTTATTTTTATAGAAAATGAACTAAAAACTAATTTGACATAAATTAAGTGTCGAAACTAGCAGATAACTTCCTGTCTTACAATTATGATAATCATTATACATACCTACTATGGTATTACAATTACCAACACCAACATTAACTGAGCATTCATAATCAAGTGCATTATTTCATTTACTTCATTTTACATGTCAAATATGTTAGTACGCCTAAAAGCCGTCTACAAAACTAATAGGAATGATGCCTCTTACTTGAAACATAACAGGATACATCCAAAAGGCAAACAAATCATTGCAAATAGAAGTAAATACGTAACTAACCACATATATCAAAGTAACGATACTTGGAACAGTCAAAGGAGGTCAAATTGTTTTGTGGTAATTGGGTAAAAGTAACGCGGCTTTAGATCTTTTAGTCGAATATAATTTGATTGAACGCAAAGTAAACGGACATGACGCAAATCGGAGAAGTGAGGGGATGTAGACAAGGAAATGAAAGTGAAAGTGTACATACATAAAAGCAAACAAAAGAGGAAAAAAAATACTTTTGTGGCAACGACGTAGACAGGATGTGTTTGTTAGATAAAGCGAAGGGATGGACAGACTGCCGGGCGACTGCAACGTCTACGAGAGTATGGAAAATGAAGAGTGAAAATTGCGGTAGATAAAGCATCAATGATAGATATCAACTCGCAAGGAAGCTATAATATGTATTTGCTAAATTACTAGAGTAAACGTAAAATAAAATAAATATACATATGTACATATATAGTAAAATGTATTTTGAGCTACAGCCGCAAACAGCGCCGCTTTCTGGGTTAAAATAATGTCGTAAATAAGACGGTAGAGTCGCAGTTGAATGTGAAAGGCAGTGAGCAATTGAATAGCTGCGTCAAAGAGGCTGTAGTGTAATTGAGATTTGATTATTCAGGGAATGACTCACTCAGTTCATGCAGCGCTGTTGGACTAACCTTGCAACGCTGCAGAGTTGCTTACCAGCTTTTGCCACTTTTGCTGGTTCGTAGCGATATAAATTAAGTTTCACCGGAAGAGGATTAAACTCAATATAATACATGAAATGTGTGGAGGGCATCATCCAGCATAAGTTGCACATTTCTAAGGACGAAATACTTTCAAAGTTTTTACTTGTCAAAAAAGGATTTCTCAAAACTGCGCACTTTATTTTTGCGAGTGGAAAGAACAAAAAATTTACAGCAAAATTTTACCTGTGTAACTTTGCTGGATGATGCCCTCCTCTTAAGTCCTTTATATAGTGCGTATCATAACTATATGACGGGGCCTTATTGACAAGTTTCGGCACTTTGTTTTCATTATTATTTATTTTTTTTTACAAAAATCTAAACTATAATTTTTACCGCTAAGTCGTTTTTGCGAAATTTTTATTAAGCTTTATTCGTTCTATAACGAAAATTGAATGAATTAAAATTTCAAATCTTGTACTAAATTTATACAAATTTTAATAATATAAATGAAATTTTCTAACTTATTATTCAGAATTTGAAAAAAGCTTTTGGATATGTAGTTTTGTGGCTCATTTGATTTTGACATAATAATCAATCAGTTGATTTTTTTTTTTTTAATTTTGGGTTTGAAATTTTTTTTTACCATTTTACGCACGTTGTTTATATGATACAATTCAAAAAAATTTACAAAAAATAACGGAAATTTGCAACTTTCAGCCACTTCAAACTGCCCCAATATACGTAATGTTGAAATTAAATGGGCTTCAAAATGGCATACCGAAAAAATTCAAACAATATTTAATTAAAAAGCTTAAAAATTTTATCAAAATTTGTTGAATTTTTTTAAATTTTGCACAAAGTTTGAAATTTTATTTATGTGCTCATTTGAATTTGGCATAATAATATGCAAGCCTCAGGAAGCATAAAAATCCAGTGGATTTTGGAAAAATTGCAAAATATTTGGATTAAAAAATTTAAAAATTCGATATTAGTTTTTTTAATTTTCATAAACTTTATACAAATTTAGAAAATTAATTTCTAAACTCATTTGCATTTGGCATAATAATATGCAAGCCTGTAGAAGTTTAAACTCTAGCTGATTTTTGAAATTTTTTTGAAAATTTTGGTTTTGAATTTTTTTTTTTTTCAGTTAAACGCAAAGTTGGAAATTTAATTTGTAAGCACGAACTAGAGCTTTTTTAAAAAAAATAACAAAAACTAACAACTTAGCCATAACATTTTTTTGATATTTAAAAAAAAATCCCATTTATTAGACTCGGTTCTTGAAGTCACTGTAACATGTACGACATAAACCACATACTTCAAATTTTGAACACATTTTAATCATATTCAAAAAATTTTCATAAAAATTTCGGACTTTTCTATCAGAATTTTAAGAAAATTTCGCATACGCACCTTTAAAGCGCGAGTGCAAATTTAAAGTGGCTCAAAAAATAGCTTTGATTTTTGATACTTTTTTTTCTGACGGTTTGTGCATTTTCTCCATATTACGAGAGCATGTAAGGTAAACTTTATGGCCAATTCAAGGCTAGTTTTTCAATGACGATAAATTAAAAATGAAAAAGCAACATAGACAAAATACATTGAGATAATATGATTTACTCTATAAAAACAAAAACAAAAACACTGTATCCATTACGAGCTCATTTAATTCACAGCATTCATTTGAGTTAATTTATATTTAACAAATTTAACACAAATTGTATAAAAATAAATCAATTTATGAGCACAGAGATGTGCAATAATGCAAAAAAAAGCAATAAGCATATGAATTACAGTTCAAATTTGCATTGCTATAAAACCCAATTATTTAAGTTGACAAGATTATTTGTAGCTAATATGGTAAGTTTTTTTTTTTTTAATTTTTTCTATCACAGTGAGTTAAAATAATTAAAATTTTACAAACAATGAAAGAAAAACATAGAAAAAGTGTGACTACAACTCGTAACTTACATAAATATACACACATGTAGGAGTTTTGTATTTGTTTTAGGATTAATTGGCAAATACGATTATCATCATCACAGTAAACAACTTAAAATGCGATTTGTTTGTTTAATTGAGTAGAATCTGTGGTTCGGCATTCGGCGGGTGATGTGGCGTTAAAGTGTAGTAGAGATCTATCGAAAACAAGGGGATTGTAGAATATACAAAAAAAAAACCATAATCGAAAAAAATATAAAACTAAATAATTTAACTAAGATGTGGTAGTCGCAAGTGAAAAATATTTGCTTTTCAATTTAAACGCGAAAAAGTAAATAGAAAGAACGAAACACTGCATTCAAAACAAACCATCCTAATTCCATTTGCAGTTTCCATTAACAGGTTAATGAAATAAAAACATCAACTGGAATTTTAATAAGGATTTTTTAAATCAAATCCGATTTAATGAATGCAGTCTTTTCTATTATAAGTTTTTAACTATGAACGCGATATCGCAAAAGAATCACCTACGTGTATTTTTCAACTTCAAAAAAGGTAAAAATCTCTGAATTCAATAAAAAAATAAGCACATTTTCGACTTCTTTGCAGAAAGGTTTGAATTTCAACAACCTCGGCGGTTTTCGTTGTACAGTGAAAGCAACTTAATTTAAGACTTAAATTTCATTTCGCTTCCTGAAGCTTTCTGAAGTCTGCTTTTCTAGCAAGTTACACATTTCGATTTCAAAAATGCGTATACTTGTGCCGCTCCTCATTATTATAGATGATTGCTGATATGCGAACTCTGGATACCAGTTGATCGCCGGTTTCATTTATATTTATCATGGAGTTGAACCAAAAATTGTCCAGCTCTCTGTTAAGAATCAAATGTCTAATGTATTGAAAATACCAAAAATACAAATGAGTTAGATGGCGCTACTGAATCATCGCTCACGGGCCCGGCCGGCAGGGCTACCTACCGCTTTTTCCTAGGATACGCAGTTGTGTCAGCTACCAGCTATATATTCTGCCTCCTCAGCCGTAGTACTGGAGTTGACGTCAGTGGATGTCGTCGCAAAGGCTGTCGGACATTGCCAGATAAAAATGTTGGGGTCTGAAGATTTTTCGAACTCACAGTTTGACTGCCCGCTCGTCCCTGAAACTATCATCATATACTCTGCTGCGTCAGGTTGTATTGAAGTTGACCGCTAGTCGGCCTAAGAAGTGACAGAACTTGGAATGAGATCATTAGAATTGCCAAGCAATCTCTTTATGACTTTGTCACAAAACGTCGCAATCAGAGTCATATCGACTGAGCAGAAATTGCCTATAGTCGGGCGGTCAGTAGAGTCAATCTGGGATCCATTCCTATTGACGCGATCAACCAGCGTATTGGAGCGAAGTGAATGGCTCTGCTGCAGTAGATAATTACTGATGTCGCCGTTGTGCATTTGGATGCCGACGTGATTCCGGAATTCGAGAGATGTGTCCCTGGAGTCGGCTAATCTCTCCCTATCTGCCCGAATGTTTAAATAGCGACTTCCCTCAAACATACAGCCGAACAAATCAGAGTCAAGAGTGGCCTTGTTGAGGCAGATGAAATCTTTAGCACCAACTTGGTACTCCTTTCCTCTGAGCCTGCAGCTGACAAAAAAGGAAATTTCGACAATCATTGATGCCCAGAATCATTTCCGGGCGGCAAGTTGGAAGTCATTGGACATGGGCATGGGCCAGTAACTTCAAACTGATATTGCTAACAAAAGACTCGCATATCTTTACTTCAGAGCCCAACAAGGTTGACTGTGCGAAATCAAGCGAAGAGGTGGTAAGAGGAGAATTCTTGACTCGATGTACAGCTATCTGATACCAAAGTCATTGGACTCACTGGCAGCCAGCATAAAGCCATCAGAGTAGCCGAAGAAGATGCGGCGAGGGCTACAGGCCTCAACTCAAAGTTGGAACTACCTACATCTGATGCCTCTACCTTGGGTCACCTTAGTCACTTCCTGCCGGGTAACAACTCTGCAAGTGTACACAGTGGTGCATCAGGATTGATGGGGGTCTTTGGCGTCGAAGGGTGTGGAACAGTCTGATGAAGGGAAGGAAGCTAAATATTTGTATCAAAAATAAGAACCTTCCCACTTACACATCAAAAAAATTTTATTTATTCTATTCACATTCGCATATTAAAAAGCCGCGTAATAAATAAACATATCGACACTATGCAAATAATTTTCTATTCAATAAAAAATCTAATTTACTTTCAAATATTGACACTCCTACACTTCACTAGTTGCAATTAAATTCAGTGCTTGCATTTATTTGAACTTTTTCCAATTTCATATTGCCAGCATTCCGTGTGTTAGTACTTAGGATTTTATCTACATAATTTATAAATAAATATTTGCTTTATAAGGCAAAAAAAAAAATTCGAAGCCATATTATTTTGTATTTATGGCTATATTGTAAGCAATTTCACACAGCTTTGAATTCGTATTTATTGCCACTGATTTTCTTCTTTTTTTTGCCATTAACATTTGCATTAAATGCAATTTGTTGCTAATAGTACTTTGGGGACTTTTTAATATAGTTAATGGATCGCTGTGACTACTAACCGTTTATGCGATTTTTTTGATATGCTTGTGCTTAAGGCATTTTAGAATTTATAAGCGCCATATCTGGCTGAGAAGAGATATTTAAATTTAAATTTAATAGCTAATGCTTAAGTAAACTTTCATTAGTTTAAGCAAACACTTTACGTGTCAAACATTAAACTACAATGATTACAAATGTTGTCTATTTCAGAGATTGACCAACTGTTTTCCAGTTTTTTTTTTGTTAATTCCACTGCATTCAGCCTGAGAGTATACATCACAAGAATATAACAGTTTTGATAGCTTTGTAATGCTGCATTTACGTGCATACAAAATGGTTGCATCCAATCGAACTTAAGTGGCAAAAAGAGAGTCAAAGATTTTGATAAAAGTTTTGTGATTTCGGCGTCGAAAATGAACCTGAACCGGCTTTAAGAAGCTGTTGGGTACCCGGGTATATTCATTTCACTCCATTTCATAGCCTGCTATGCCATCGTATTCGGATGACAGAGAAATACTAAAAATCCTAGTCACACTTTCATAAATTATTATATGCTTTCATTCTTAAATATATTCCGTTTTAACGCTTCCCAATTCAATTTTTTTTATTTCAAACACGCTTCACACAATGCTAATACTTTCTACATTGTATAGATATAAAAATTTTATTACTGAATATCTATCGTTATATTTACACTAGTTTAAATTCCATTTTATTTTTTACAACTATTTTTAAATTGCGCAATTGTTTTTCAAACTTTGTATGTATTATGCATACTTATATCTATGTATATAAATCAGGAAATATATTTTTTTTTGCTTTAATTATCGAGGTTTTTTTTACAAATTTGGACAACATATTGTTAATCAAGCGATTTATCGCATTACGTACTAATTTGTAGGCTTCACACACAAACAATGGAAATAAACCCAGCAACTGACTGAGTGCAGTTCGAACTGGTGATTGTGCAAGCTCTTGGGGACAAAACTAGTTCTGCATTAATCTTCTGACTTAAGGCTAGTGAATTTCGATCGGCGATTTGTGAAATTTAAACTAGGAAGAGGTCATATGTGGTTCCTTTGAAAAATGACAATGAAGATGACACAACGCCGAAACCGCGTGACAAGGGCTGATTGAAAACCGAGAAACCATTAGCCCTTTCATTTTACATGAAATATTTAACAGTCATATAAATTTTACCGAAAACTTGCAGTCACGTACGGGGAACAGTAGGAGCTGGGAATAGCCAGAAGTAAAAAAAAAAACAAGTTGCAAGTAGCAAACAAGATAAATCGGAAACAGCGTCAACGGACCTATTCGAAATACATGTAATTTATTATCTGCACTCAGTTTTAAGTTGTTTATTGATCTTTTTTTTCATACACTACATAACTAAATTTATGTATAAATATTTGCGTTTGTTGTTACAACTATGCAGTAAAGGAATTTTGATGCAAGTGTATTTATAAATTTTTTATAGTTACGTTTGTGTTCATAGGGTGTTTCGAAAAGAATTTATATTATATTTCAATATAATGCTCCAAATGTAATTAGCCATCATATGCATATGTAAATTATAAAAAAATAATGTTAAGCTTTCCTTACACTACTAAAAAGTGAAGTGAAACTTTTTTATTTCTATATTCCTTATATTAAATCTATAAAAAAAAACCAGATGTGTAACAGTCGCTGCATAATTTTTTTCTGCAATTTCATAGAATTGTATCACATTCTAAAAAAAAAAGTGGACGAAGTGGATTCACGTGAGATGTGCTTCGAAATCGGAGATCAAAAACAAGGCACCATCTTCGGCTATTTTCATTTCTTTGATATATATCTAATGTATAAAAAAATGCAAGCATTCAAACTCCATTGCATTCAGCCTGAAAGTATGCTTAATAAAGAGATAACAGTTTTGATATCTTTGTAGTGCGTAATTTACGTGGGTATGTTTAAATCCAATTTTGCGAAGGCCTTTTACTACTGCTAGTGTACATAGCAATATTACCAAAAATAGTTGGAAGGAACTCTTTTATCAATAACTATCTCAGCATGCGATGAGGAGATGTGGTGATCTCCGAAAAAGCAAAAACTTCTACCACTGCTGTTTTTTCTATATTTCTTACTATTAAGAACTGGCCTTGAGCTCATAAAAATATTGTCTTGGATTCTGAAAAAAAAAAATAAAATATTGAAAGCATTTGTTAATATGCTTCTTACAATTTTGAAACTACCGAATTTAAATTTTTGACTTTTAAATTTTGTATATAAGACAGGCGATAGCGGAAAATAATTCAAAAACGCTGCC